>CM052134.1:15212813-15287999 GCA_028454255.1 Halictus ligatus
CGCGCGTTCCTCGTGCTATTTTCGCGGCGGCCCTGAATTTTAATGAGCATTACAATCGTGTCGAGATCTAACAGACCCCTTCGGGATCGTCCGACGAGCGTGGCTCGAAGCGACTTGAAAAATCCCTTCACGCCCGGTGAAACCGTCGCGTCATGCACTTGTTACGCGGCGACGGGCAGTCCCCGGCCCTGTTGCGAATAATTGTAAACGCGAGCTGATTCGGAATCAGCCGGTTCGCCGTGACGGGGCTGCTCGTCGACCGGAAAGGTCGAGGTTCTGCCCGAGCCGGGACTCCGACGGCCTCCACGGTCCCCAGGGTCTCCCCGCGGAACCTTGGACCTCGACTCGGCTCCCCTGGTCCCTTCGGCACTCGACGGACCTTAATGGAGATCGATGATGTTTCGAGTCTGTCGCGAGTTCACCGAGCCCTCGGTGTTCAGGGACAGAAGGGCCTCGAGGATTCTCCGTGTCCCTTAAAGGACTCCCGCGCTGATCCCGTCTCGAAACTTCGGCAAGCCGTGGTTCATCGTCTTCGAGGTGTTTCCGTGCTATTCACGGTCCGCCGGAGGTCTTTCGAGGTCCCCAAGATCTACGGGAGAGTAGCCTAATTTCGCATAGAACCGTTTTCTAACCGGCAACCGTTTCGGGGCCTTCGCGAACGTGCGTCGTCCGTCAGGTAACAGTAGAATCATCTTTCGACAATAATAAAATTAAATACTCCCAATATGAAATGAAGTACAATCCTTGTCCCGCACGGGACAAACAAACCCGACCCGTAGAAACGCAGGCTAAAAATTATTCTCGCCGAGAAACGGCTTACGAATGCCGTCGATGGATTCTCGAGAGACCAAGGTTCTCTCAACAGCGTTAAAAACGTGCGCATAGTCCTAGCATGGTGTACCATCAGCGTGATCCGCGGCGGTGTTTCAGGAAGCCGGATGTTCGTTAACCACTTCGCCACCACGGACGAGTTACCTCGCGACGCAATTTCGCTTCCGCTATATCACAGACGAGTTATCTCGCGACGCAATACCGTTCGTACGACGGCCACGGACGAGATAGCTTGCGACGAAGTTTCGTTCTTGCACCGTTCGTGCAACGTCACAGACAGGATCTATTGTGACTTTTTATTATGTTTACATATCTGAATGTCTCGCACCCTGCTTTCCGTGTAAGGACTATTGCTTCAGTTTGCAAGCAGTTCTGCGCGATGGTGGATGGAGATGTCGCGTCGAATAAGAAACCGTATAATTAGCGATACCAGCGATAGCGAGAGTGAAATCGCTTGGAATACAGATACTACGAGCTCGGGGACAAGCGACGACGACGTTCCGTTATTTGAAAGATGGAAAAAGTTGACCAGCCAAAGGAAGTGGAGAATTCCAACGGTCACAAGAAACTTTGAGCCTCGGATTTTCAAATACACGGACACCGGAAACGGAGTACAGTCCTCGTCATACTTGTCAGAAAATAGTTGTCCTCTTGCGATCTTTGAATGTTTTTTGTTTTACGAAAACATAGACTATAACGTGCACATGGGTGGAGTAGATCGTGTAGACCAACTTTTACACGGATACGAATCATTCCGAAAAACACTAAAATGGTACAAGAAACACTTTGTTTACTTGCTGGACGTTGCAATATGTAACGCCCCCGCGATATGGAATTGTCTCCTCGCAGACAAGAAAAGTTTTCGGGAAATTTCAGAAGATATATTAATCGGATTAGTAAAGAAATATCGAATTCCACAAGACAGTTTATACTTTAAAGGGAAAAAATCCCGATGTTTCCCCAAGTCAATACCTCCAACGCAAAACAAATGTCACCCGACAAAGCGTTGTGTGATTTACGAATCAAACAATTTACGTAAAGAAACACGTTATTATCGTAAAAACTGTAACGTAGCACTATGCGTGGATCCGTGCTTCCAAATATTTCGTATAAAAGACAAACAAACATCATTCTTCAAACAAGTATTTCCAAATTAAAACTCTCTTGCCAATAATCGTCCCAATAGCTCATCGGTGGCGATATACGATACGAAGCTTGGTCGCGAGATAACTCGTCTGCGGCACGGTAGAAGCAAAATTGCGTCGCGAGATAACTCGTCCGTGGCACAGGAGAAACAAAATTGCGTCGCGAGATACCTCGTCTGTGGTTGTCGCACGAAAAGTATTTCGTCGCGAGATAACTCGTCGTCGGTGGTCGCGAAGTGGTTAAATATCGGCGCGAGAGTGTCTCGGGGATCCGTTTCCCCGTCTGTGGCCGTCAAGTGTCCATTCGTGGACACTTTAACAACTCCGGGCCGGTGTGCGGGGTTGTTGCAAGAATCCAAACTCGGAACTTTCTGGGTGTAAGTTTCTAGACACTCGAGGAAAGTACTTTCACGATATAGGAATACGGGGAAAGAGAGAGAGAGAGAGAGAGAGAGAGAGAGAGAGAGAGAGAGAAAGGGAGGCAGGAAAATGGGATGTAAGTCGGGGGGAAGAGGGTGAAGGGAGCGAGAGGAAGGGAGAGGGATTCGATCGGGACATAAATCCCCGCGATTCTTCTCGCGCGGCAGCATTTCAATCTCTTGGAGCATCGAGCAGCGAGACACGGCTAATCGAGCGTGGACTGGCCACCGCCCCGCCCCCTCGCCGCCCCGCCGAGCTCTGAGCTCTGAGCTCTGAGCACGAGAGCCCGGAGCACGGGCCACGGACCTCTCGGCACCGCACCACCGTACACGATATTCAAGCCGCGCCTTTGTGCTCGTTCCTGACCGTCGGCGATTTCGCGCTGCGCTTACATGCCGCTTTGTCCGCTCTCGTTAAATGATGTATCGTTCGCGGCGCACCGGCTACCAGGCTAGGCTAGCCGGATGGATCTGTGTGTGTATGTGTGTGCTGGATCTGTGTGTCTGTGTGTGTGCTGGATGTGCTCTCTGGATGGTTGGTTGTTACTCGGCCCGGGTAACGGAGTCGGACAAAAATTCCAGGCCGCGATACCGATGACATTTTTCTTCGTTCCTGTAACACGCAATAAACGTTGAATAGATGAATACAAACGTTCGTCGCGCGATCCTCGATTCCCTGACGAAACGACCCCTACCACCACCCCGTTGCCACCCCTGTCACGACGATCCCACCCATCTAAACGCTGGCACGCCTCTTGATTTTGAAACACCCGGCTACGGCACCGACGCGCCGCGACGCACACTGCGGACAAGTCGGCACGTCTCACTAGATTTTGATTTGACGACGGACATACATTTCCTTTGGCAGAACTCTTTGTTAGCAGGAGATTCATATTATTGTTCATGTAAAAATCAGTTAGCAATGTTTTGTTATGCGTAAAACTAATTTTCTCTGTATTTCAACTTATTATTACCATTGCATACGCATTAGTAACGAAATTTAGATTTTTGTAGAAAAATTTGGCCATGGAAGCACTCTCTGAAGCGCGAAAAATCGAAAAAATGTTATATTAACTGTAAATGAGTAAATGTGCAATAATAAATCTGTGTAATGGAAAGTTCTTACCAAGGTATATGCATTCTTTATACATTTAATGAAGTAGATTTATTTTTTGTACAAATTTTCAACGGTGGTTTTACTTTTTCAAAAGTGTCCATACCTTTCCTTTAGGATCCTTTAGTATTAGATTTCCTTTAGTATTAGTTATATTGTTGTGTATTAGTTATATTGTCATTTGGGACATTTTGCTCGGAATTTTAAATCGCTTATTAACGATTGAAACAAGATCATTTATTTCTCAAGGGTGATTTTCACAGACCTAACCCTAACCCTGCGAGTGATCCCCTTCAAAGAAATCCGGAATAATGTATTATGCGTGAAAGTTTTGAGATGGTGAAATAGGTGAAACATTGTTAACCCTTTGCACTGGGGAATTTTGCAAACACCTGTTAAATGTCGCCCCTGCCTCGACATAGGAATGTAAACGGTTAAATAATTCTAAAAATTTATGGCGAACAGCTATTCGCAGATAGAACACTCGAGCGCGAAGGGAACGATGTCGAGTAATATACTCCATCTTGTATTCCTAAAATAATCTTGTCGCTTAGGATTCTTATTAGAACAAGCCCCGTGAACCTTCTTCTAGACGAAGAGCAAGGTCGTTAAAAATGCTTACAGGCTTAGGACGAACGAAGAGCATCGATTCTAAGATCGATCCATGTCAATCAGTCCATGAAAGGTAATAACTTTATTCTAAATGAAATGAAACAGGAGGAGTTTCGTATCAAGAAAATCCTTAGAGGGCGCAATTTTTCAAAGTGCAAAGAATTCTAACGGAGAAACGATAAATTAGATAAAAATATGCTGGATGCGTTTTTCGAGGGATAAACCTTAACCTTCTTCTAGAATAATCGCTAGGTCGTTAAAGATGCTTACCTATGCCTCGACATAGGAATGTAAACGGCTAAATAATTCTAAAAATTTAGGGCAAAACACTGCGGGGAACTGCTATTTGCAGATGGAACACTCGAGCGCGAAGGGAGCGATGTCGAGTAATGTATTCCATTTTGTATTCTTCTTCTTTTGTATTCTTATTAGAACAAGCCCCGTGAACCTTCTTCTAGAATAATCGCTAGGTCGTTAAAAATGCTTACAGGCTTAGGATGGACGAGGAGCATCGATTCCGAAACTGTCACCACGGTATAAATTGGCCCGATGATCCACGGATTCTAATGGAGGCTCGGGTACTCGAACATTTGTTTAGCGTTACAGGAATCCGCGAAGTTTCGTCGGAATCGGGTGACGACGAGGTTCCTCCTCGTCGGGGCAATTCCGTGAACGGGAACCACGACGGCGCGGAGTCGTACTCTCGTCGAAGCTGCCTAATCGCGCGTGAAATCGTCGGCAAATCAAACAGGCTGATGATCACTCTTTACGAGGGTGGGTCTCGAATTACACGGGAACGGCAACGGTAACTGGAACGGGAACGGAGCCGGGATAGGGAACAGTCGATTCCCTGGGAGGGGCGGCGGTTCTCCACGGGAGATTAGCAATGTCGGTGAGCGGGTAGGTTCGCGCGAAGATTAGATACACCGAGCAAAGGTGTAGTTAACCCGGGGTCTACCGGGCGCTGATATACTAATTGAATTAGTTATTTCGAAGCGGAAAGTTAAGGGCACGTCTGCCAGCCAAGTTTTCAAGCTGAAATAACTCGGCGAATCGACGTGCTGCCGCTCCGCTCCGCTCCGCGCCGGGGCCGGCGACGATCTCTGTCACTCTCGGCACCTCGAACGCGAATTCGAGCAACCGCCCGAGCCCCAGAAACTTCTTATTAACCCCGAGAGTTTCGTTTGATATCGAGCATGAGTATTATTTAATTATCAATTCCGGGGGCCCGCCCAGTCGGCTGCGAAAACCTGTTCGATACCCGCACCGGATTACACTTTTAAACTGCGCAACGTTCACTGCGGTTATATGGCGCCAAAATACTCGCAAATCGATTTTAATTTGTTCCTTGGTTCGATAACGATTGCCTCCCTGCGCTAGAACAGCTCGCAGCCGGAGACATCACTCCACGGGGCCACAGAGCCACGCCCTCTCCGGGCGGACCACGCCTACTCCTTGCGGAGGAACCGAGATATGCATAAAATCGATTTTAATTCGTTTCTTGTATCGGTAACGAGTGGTTCCTCGTACTAGAACGGTTGAAAGTTTTCTATACCGCTCCGAGAGGCCATAAGACCACGCCTACTCCTTGCGCAGGAACCAAAATATGTATAAAATCAATTTTAATTCTTTTCTTGAATCGATAAGGACTGGTTCCTCGTACCGGAACGGTTGACAGTTTTGTATACCGCTCCGACAGGCCATAAGACCACGCCTACTCCTTGAGGAGGAACCAAAATATGTATAAAATCAATTTTAAATCGTTTCTTGAATCGGTAACGAGTGGTTCCTCGCACCAGAACGGTTGACAGTTTTCTATACCGCTCCGAGAGGCCACAAGACCACGCCCTCTCCGGATGGGCCACGCCTACTCCTTGCGGAGGAACCGAAATATGCATAAAATCGATTTTAATTCGTTTCTTGAATGGATAACGAGTGGTTCCTCGCACCAAAACGGTCGACAGTTTTCTATACCGCTCCGAGAGCCCACAAGGCCACGCCCTCTCCGCACGAGCCACGCCTACTCCTCACAGAGGAACCAAAATATGCACAAAATCAATTTTAATTCGTTTCTTCAATCAATAACGAGTGGTTCCTCGCACCGGAACGGTTGACAGTTTTGTATACCGCCCCATGGGGCCACAAGGCCACGCCCTCTCCGCAAGAGCCACGCCTACTCCTTACAGAGGAACCAAAATATGCAGAAAATCAATTTTAACGCGTTTCTTCGTTGCATAACGCGTGCTGTCCTGAGCTAGAGCGGCTGACAGTCGTAGATATTGCTCCACAGGGCCACGGAGACACGCCCACTTCGCAGAACAGGCAACCTTATTAACGGTACGAACATCTAACGAAAGCAATCCCAAGTTTGACGAAAATCCGTAGCAGGTATTTACGCCAGTAACGTTCTATTTGATGTCTCGACTAACTAGGCACGATTCCGAAACAATTTCGAGCAAAGGGAAATTTCGAGAAATCACGGAATGCCGACCGGGAACGACTGGTTGACTCCGAGTTCCCGGAATCAGCGTCCGCGTCGGATAAACTAAATATGCCGTGTGAATGTTCGAACGCGGTCGATATTCTTTTTTTCCAGCCGAATTTACATGGCCATTGTCGACGCATTACATTTACAGTCCGCTTGTTTTCCCGGCGGGCGAACGCTCGCCGATAAATCGATCGGCCGGTCGGTTATGCTTTTCAGAAAAGTTCCCCGTTAAAGTATCTGCTCCTCGGCCATGCTAAATACGAATCATGGGGAATCCGAGGTCTCTTTTCTTTCTCTTGTCGTTTTCGTCGGTTCTCGATCGCGTCCGCACGGAAAATATACAGGGAGATTCGTGCAATTGCAACGAAGCTTTCGCCGGCGACGTCGCGCCGCTTTAAGTCCTCCTTCCGAAAAGTTCCATTAAAAGCGCATGAATTATTCAGCCGGTTGGACGTTAATTAGAAAATATTTTTTCCGGACGACAGAGACGCGCGCGGACCCGCGAATTCGACGACGATTTGCTTAGCTCTTCGTGCACGCTGCGATACATTAGGTTTACCGGAAAGTTCTGTCCGATAGTGTCACTTCGAATCTCGCACATGTTGATGTGAGACGTATATGACTATCTCTCTCTTTATCATTGCATTTACGCACATATACTCTCCTAAATAAACTGAAAGAAAGATGTCTCGTGTCACTATTAAGCGAGACGTGATCGTGTAAACATGGCTACCGATAAAGCTCATTTACGCCACTGTATTTCTGATGAAATTCTGTCACATCCACCATACTCCCCAGACCTAGCACCCTCATCACTTGTTTCTCTGTTTGCAAAACTTTTTACAGGAAAAAGAATCCAAAACTGTAGCCGATGTGAACCAAGCACCAGTTGAGTTCTTCGCCTCTAAAAATAAATCATTTATTAAAAATGGCATTTACAAGTTTCCATCAGGCTGGCAAGAAGTCATACGTAACGATGGAAAGAGTATATTCTACAATAAACATTATTAAATTTATGAAAATTCTGTTATTTTCTTTGCATTCAAAAACGGACTGAACTTTCCGGTAATACTTTAACCCACCTCGAAAAGTTCAAGTTACTCGTAGTCGTGCAGCTTAATATTTTATTTCAAGTGTTTCATTCCAAATGAGCGGATAAAACGAATTTGTGCGAATCAAAACGTGTCAGCAGGTTGTGCGTGCATTAATCACAGATCCGGTGTGATTGATCATCTTAAGATCGGCGCATAATTTGACGCGGTGAATTCGCAAAATTCGGTGCAACGAAGGTTTTCATTATCCTCGAAAGCGTGCGCCCTCGAAGAGTCAACGTCCCGCGCGAGTAACTGTCTAATTCGAGGTTATTTTAATCGCGCGGTATCGGTAATCGATTTCTATCTGGCCCGCTCGAATATTAATACACTTTTCAACTTTGCTTAAACGAATGTTCCGTGCATATTCGAGAGTATCGATTGCGCCAGGAAAAAAGTGGATTTCCTCGAGCCGACCGGTCTCCACGAGCTGAGAGCCCCTGCGCCACGGTAAATATTAATGTTTAGCATCCGGAACCAAGAAATAACAGTTGAAACATTGATACCGTACGCCTCTGCGATCGGCCGTATGAATTGCATGATCGCCAACGTCGACGCAATGAATATAATTGACCAACAGAGAGAGAGAGAGAGAGTCCTGTGTCGCACCTGTGCACCTGGCCGAGCCGCAGTTCCATTTCGCCGTGTTGAATTCAACTTTCGAATGTTGTTCCGCCACCTTTTTACCAGCCTCTGCAAAACAAATGGGAGATATAGAGAAAGAAAAATTCGGATTTATCCAGCGATAAATCAGATTTAGCCGGTGCTGCGTCCCACGATTCTGCGATACTAATCGCGCAACAAAAGGGGACGATAGCATGCGCGTTAAAGAAGCATCTTCGCCGAGACAAGAGCATTAGCACGCTCAGATTATTTCATTACCATCGGGACGGGATGAAACAAGCGCGGAAACCGCACGAAACAATAACGCTCGATGGTAAATCGCGTCGAAGGACCTTGAGAAAAAGTAACGAACCGCTGAAGGAAATATTAACGGGTCCGCGTGGACCCGGGCGACGCACAGTGGAGTATTCGGCCCGAAAAGCCGGAAAGAATTATTTAAGCGTTATACGTAGGCTGAATGCCATAATGTAGTAGGTCGTTGAATTCGTCTCAACATCGGCTACAACATTGTGAAATCAGAAATATATCTCAACAGTTAAAAAATTAAATTGATCCTCACTTTTTATGAAAAAAGAATTTTCCCCGAAATTTCATGTATTGAAATTGGCAGACGTCTGAATACTGTCGATCTTTTGTTCGAACCTTTTTTTCCTCGGATCATCGGAAACCCTTGAAGAATCGTGACGATTCTGGAGTACGTGCACCGAAAAGCTGGAAAAAGTATTTTTACACGTAAATTATGTTGAAATGATGTAAATTATTATTTTCATACAAAATATGTGGATCATGAAATGTTCTAATAAGTAGATATGTATTTTAAGAATATCTTTGAATTATTGCCATTAATTACGGCGTATAGGCGTACGTAAAACATTTCTAAACGCTTATACTAAATTAGCTATAAAACGTCAATCCGGACGAGTCCGGAGCCAAACTTTGTTAGCTTGGAATCAGAAATCTCTACCGAATATAATGAGACGAAAAAGACCATCGGGACTCGCTCAGAACCATAATAAAATCGTTAACGAAGTCTTGCAATTGTAAAAATGATTTTCGAATTATTGATCGTATACAAATATCAATAACTTTATAAATAAGAATAATAAAAAAAAACTAAAAACAGTCTGAAAGCGTAGTCCAAACTATCCTAAAAGTAACACAATGCAAAATCCGAATTGCAAAAAATTACACAGCTTTTTTAAAGCATGTAAAAATCGTGTACGATACGTTGTAGCATGATTGGAAAGGCAACACAAGTCGTAGAACTCCGATCACTTTCGTTGAAGCTTAGAGATTCGTAAACTTGCGAACGAATAAAAAGAAAAATTTAGTACATTGTTCTCCGCACATTCAACAAGTTCGAGCAATGAAAAAAATTACGGTTCACGTTGGATTGTTTAAATTGACTTTTTTTCCCCGGCTTTTCGGGCGGAATAGCCCACCGTGCGACGGTCGAACGATCTATCTCGTGAAATACGAATCGATTAACACGAACCGGCTCGACTTTAATGAGAGTCGGCGAGAGATGGATTTCAATGAGAGATTTTAATGGTCGAATATTGGTATGAAATTTCCGGATAACCATTACGGTTTTCGGCGCGCAATTCGATTTACGTCGGCAAACGGTCTGCTAATGTCGCCGCGGTAATGTCGTTCGCTGGTTGCAGGTTGCAGGTTGCACGTTGCACGTTGCAGGTTGCACGTTGCACCCAGGCGAATCGAGGAGGTTCGGCGTTTGCTTTGTAGGCGTGTTTCGTCGTGCGGTATCGCCGGCAGTCTATACCGAATCCCCCGGCAAGTGGAATAACCCGGGTTTCGGCTGGCGTGCCATTAGGTGGCTCTCCTTTTCCGAAACTGCCGTCATCCCCCGCACTTCAACGAGACTGCAACTGCAAACACCTTGCAGTCCTCGGTTCCCTTATTTCATCCTAATCCCGCCGCTCGCTACGACAAAACCCCAACTTCCCGACATCGATTTGCACCCGTTCGATGTTTCCGTTCAATATACAAGATGTACAATATACAACAGTTCAAGATGATCACATAAGGGCGAAATTCCCTGGCAAGATCGAAAATCTGCGACTTTCACCCTTAAACTCTAATCTTGAAACGTTTGTAGCTCATTGCAACGTTCACCGATTTCGATGAAATTTTCAGTACGCATGTAAGTTACCGAAATCAACAAAACGCATTTTTTAAATTATCGTCATAAGATCAGATGAAAAAGTTGAAAAAACATAATTTTTTCATTTTTGTATCATTCCAACCAATTGCAATCTAAAAAAATATTTCTTTAGTCATTCTTTAACAAACTAGTCGATCTAACATCTAAAAAAGATTCAAGTCATTTGGACCAATTTTAAAAAAGTTACTCCGCTTGGAAAGGTGTCAACATACTTTCCGCGGCGACTGTACAGTTCAAGATACGAGCAAAAATGTTTTTTTGTTTTTAAACAAAGGTTTTACGTCGCATCGACTGCATGGTTATTAGCGACGAAACAGGTGTATCATTACAGTATAACTTCCTGGATTTTCGATTCCTTAACCCTTTTAGTGCCGAGCGAAAAAAAGGTTCCTACGCGACGATAATAACAAAATCAAACTTTTTTCGAGTTTTGCAATACCTCTTGGGTGATTCTTATACACTTTGTCATCCCAAAACCAAATCTGAAAGCAGAATTGCTCCATCGCGCAACGTTCTCGAAAAATGTTGGTTTTTGTAAAAATGGTGGATTTTGATACGAAATGACGTGTTACGCGAAAACTGAACACGCGAGAAAGTTCAAATTTGAGTCAGGAGATAGAGGGAACTCTCCTCTATATATTCATATAGTCAATTATATTTTTATGTACTTCCTAATAGTTGTAAATGGTTGTTAAAGTTTGAAAATGTTCCGCCGCGGGTACTTTGTACGTTCTATTTTTGTATTTATATGAAAAATAGTTCATATAGAAGGAATTTACTATACAGGAATACATTCTGCAGACATTCCTGGTAAAGAAACCATTCACGAAAAGTATTTGGTTCCCTTAGTATACGAGGAGATTAAGAAAATAATCATTGACAGAGTGTGCGCGACGCGTTCGCGCCAGACGGCCATTTTCACGATTCGCCAGGGCCGTCGCTATGAGTAGTCGACCTTGGTACCACTCAAGTATGTCTTTGCTTACTATGCTTAATTACATACATTTCTTTTTTGTGGTCAATTGTGAAAAGAAGGCTAGCAAAATATGAGAATCCACCTTCAGGTGTTCATGAATTGTGGAAGAGGACAGAACAAGACTGGTACAACATTGAAATGATTAAAAATTAATAGGCAATACTAGAAAAATATTAATTCAAAGCTTTCCTTCGACGAGGAGCTCGTTTTTCAGTAACCTTTTCGAGACTAATTCGAGAACACGAACTGCAACTTGTTCTCGCGGGTCCGCCGCGCGTTTTTGAGAAACCGAGCCGCCATGTTCGGACGAGAGAATTGCGGAACGCTTCGTCCGGCGGGAGAGACAATTAAAGCGCGATAAAACATTTTATTAGGGTGGCCGTTAATGATCGTGAAACTGCTCGCCGAAGGGACGACGACGTTAACCGGGGAACACTTTATTCCCCGGTAAGCTGAAGTCGGAATAATTGCACGAGAATGACTGTTCTACGGATTCACCGAAATACAGGATGTCCAATAAGCCCAGCTCCTGTTGAGCGAACACGCAAAAATGTTGATTTCTTGATATCGCTATTGCACACCCTGTTACAATCCGCGATCGATCTATTAATTATTTTCAACGCGAATAAACAGGGAAAAACAAATACACACAACATGTAGTTAGATCATCATCGGTTAAAATAAGGCGGCCACGCGTTACATCGATCGCGCCTGTTTGTGTGTTTTTTAATTATTTACGACACGAATGAAATAGAATGTAGTCCGGGAACACCAGTTTATTATATTTTTCACGACCCATTCGTTTGGTATTTTTTTTTACCAATAAACGTCGTCTATAGTCGTTAATTATAAAAAAAATTGATGAGGTACGATTTAGGAGACCGATATCTAGTTCTCGCGCGTCAGTGGTTCCCATTCCGGAATCCCAGAGGGATCAACGTGTCTCTCTCTCTCCCCCTCTTTCTCTCTCTCTTCAGGGAAACTCATAAATAAACAACGATTGCGTTCGTCGAAGCTTCGATCTGCACGGAAGCGCGTGCGAGCGCGACCCACGTCAGATTTCTCGCGATAAAAGTTTATTCGAAAGGAACGCGGCCGATGGCCACCGCTTGCTTGATGGTGGAAAATAGTGGCATCGCGTGTTCGGTTCCCGGATATGTTTTCGTCGAGTGATCGCGTGCTGATTGGCCAGTATTTGTCGGACCACTGTCAGACGGTGTTTCGCTCGTACGATCAACCACAGACACGACGATGTTGCAGACCCGAGGAAACTGATCGTCCATGTAGATGGATTTTCTGTAACTCGGCTGCGGCCGTGAGGGACGATCACGATCGCTGAAACTGCGAGCGACAGAATTTACGATCGTTCGTATCCGCCGTTCGGGCCGGACTGATATGTGACTCGGACTTTGACAACTTATTTTTTGGAGATTGGCCGGCTAGATAGGACTCACGGGAGAACGTAATTTATTAACCGGACCGCATCGGGGAAAAAAAGATGGTGGGACATGGAAGCGTGGAAGGCGTTACCGTGACGCGCAGTTTCCTAGAAACAACAACGATATCTCGTTCGACGCCGTCGATCAGGAAAATGACAGCTAACTCTTCCACGTTGGCGCTTTTATTCGAATCGATCCGTAACAGAATAGTAATACAATTTACGCGATTACCTTGATGCGAAGTTCACGAGACCTCGATATCGCGGGCATTTTGAAACACGGAAACGAGGGCGTTCAATTGCACCGCTTCGCTGCAACCAATCGCAACCCGCTTCTCTATTTCGGCCAGTTTAATCACCAGATCGATAAGTATCTGGTCCGGAAATTCAACTGAAACGAAATAATTAAGAAGATAGCGTGACTGCATCGGATATCTCGTTGAATCGGCTACGTACTTTTATTGACAAACCGATGAAGCTCCGTTAGTATGTCTTGCAACGCGAGTCCCTTCTTCAGCTTTATATCTTGTATTTCTGTGCGACCGTATATTAAGAAACAATAAACAAACGATCTACCGAGTAATAAATGACAGTTGTTGCGCGAATATAAGGATACTGCTGTAGCAAAGCTCGTACGACTCGTTCAATAGCCAGTTCACGATGTTCTTTATGTCTATTGGAAGAGGATGGCCGACGCAAGTGTAAACACTCTCCTCCGTGACCGTACCGAAAGCGAGCCACGTGCTCTGGAGAACGTTCAGAACTTTTCTCATGTCTCCTCCGCTTAGAGTGACCAGTGCCTTTTTCCCATCTTCGCTGACCTCCAATCTACGACCATTCGTTTTTTTTTTTTATAACAGGTACAGAAACTCCTGTGCACACAGACAGACTCACTTCTCTTCCTCGATGATATCGTTCAGCCTAGGTAGAATCTGACTTTCTGACAGCGGGCCGAATCTGAATTTGGTGCATCGAGATTGAAGAGCAGGAATAATTTTACTCAGGTAGTTGCATATGATGCAGAACCTTACGTTGTCCGTGTACTTCTCGATGACTGTAACATAGCGTTCCGTGGGAACATGTTCCAAGGGTTTTAAGCATTTTAACAAGCAACGCTTACTTCTCCTAAGGGCATTCTGCGCGTCATTGGTCATAGCATCCGCCTCGTCCAGGATGATCAATTTAAAACCAGATTTGTACAGCGTCCCTGTACTGGCGAAACTGAGAATTTGACCTCTGACTATGCCGATACCTCTGTCATCGGAAGCGTTCATTTCTAGCACCTACGGGTAAAAGGTGGCAACAGTGGATAGTGGCACGTCTGAGAATGAAAATAGAGGAAAAAATTCAATCGCACCATCGAATTAAACTGGCCCGCTGTGTACAATTTTCGAGCACAAGCAAGTATTGTACTGGTCTTGCCTGTACCGGGTGGTCCGTAAAAAAGGAGATGTGGAAGTTGGTCGTCGTCGATGAATTTATTTACTACGACAAAAGAGAAATATCGTTAAGCAAAATATTCCGTTAGTCGATCGTATGGAATCATACGTAAATAAGCAACATACTGACTTGTTTTGATGATTTCTTCGTGAGATATAAGATGCTCCAATTTCTTCGGACGATACTTCTCGACCCTGAAGAAACAAAGACAAGTCACCGATTTCGGAGTTTCTACGAATGCTATTAAGACACGATTGCAGAACAAACAGCAATGCTCACCATGGTAAATTGATGACAGTCCCTGCTTTTTGTGTCATCGTTTATAATTCCAGTTGTCACACTAGAAACTCCGATGTAAACACGCTGCGAGGTTAGCGGCAACACGTTTGGCGGTTAACCGAGGCGATTTAAAATGGCGCGAACACTGCCAGGTAGTACGGTGACACTCGTTTGAACGGATCGTTGCTATTGGTTGACGAACGTCGAAATGCACCTTGGGACTTCCGATTGGAATTCAAAACCAGAGAGGAAATGAGAGTGCTCGCGCCCGGGATTTTAGTGTCCCCGGTATAGTGCTGCTCTCTAGTTCAATTTCTAGCCTGGATCAGAACCTGCATCATCTTTTTATCCTGGATCAGAACCTTCATCGTCTTTTTAGCCTGGACCAGAACCTGTATCATCTTACCTGCATCGTTAGCAGCGGATTCCAACTAACGCCAGAGTGGATACTGCTTCTATGTTAAAAGAAACTCTTCTACGTTGACTCTGATCCAGCCTAAAAGATGATATAGGTTCTAGTACAGGCTAAAAAGATGATTCAGGTTCTGGTCCACGCTAAATAGTTGACGCAGGTTCTGGTCCAGGCTAAAAAGTTGACGCAGGTTCTGTTCCAGGCTAAAAAGATGACGCAGGTTCTGTTCCAGGCTAAAAAGATGACGCAGGAAAAGTAGGGACACTAAAACACCCCGAGCGTGAGCACTCTCATTTCCTCTCTGTCAAAATCCTCGATTCTCAATTAAAATTCTAAAAATAGCTCGCCATACGACGTTGTCTTCGCGTCATTCCCGTGCAAATTGATGTTGATCCCTTCACGAGCAGAAATATCAACAATTTCGTGAACGTTAAAAGATACGTTCAAGACGCATAGAACCATCTATAGTGATTCAAAATTGAACACAACGTACAGTAAGCATGAGCAATTTCGAGTTGTGTCAGAAAACTCCCGATTATATACTGCTCGCGAAAATTCGGTTCAGGCTAACCTTAAAGGAACACCAAGACGATGATCACTTGAAGAACGAATTCCTCGAGGTAGTGATTCGCAAGAACATGAGCAAGTATTACGAGGATGTGTGCAAGGAGTTGGATTGGAACCTTAACGAGGAACTGCTCGAGGAGATGAAACGCGCGAACCAGGTTGCCTGGGAGAAACTAGAGTCGAACGAGAGTTCGAGTTTAGACGATTTGAAAACGAATTGGCGGGAGAAGCTGGACTTCCTGTGCGAGATCGGTGATCTCGATCGCGCCGCGGATCTAGCCAGCGCAATATTCAACAACGGGGCGAATTCGTCGAGCGTCAGAGTCGAAGCTGCTTTCTGTCTGTTTCGATTGGCGTACGTAAGGAACAATTGTCGTTCTATGGGAAAAATCATCGGAGACATAACGAGCCTGATGGAGTCGGCTTGCGGGTCCGGCAGCGACTGGTGTTGCCGGAACAAATTAAAGGCGTACGAGGCTGTTTACTGTCTGGCGACTCGAAACTTCCCGCGGGCCAACAAACTTCTGCTGGATTGCACCCCCACTTTCGAATCGTACGAGCTGTTGTCCTTCAAAGAAGTCGTCGAGTACACGGTGCTGTCCGGGTTGATCTCGTTAACGCGATCCGAGCTCGACCGTCAGCTCAACAACAACGGACTGTTGCAACAGGCTTTGCTCACCGAGTCCCTCCCGTACAGAGACTATTTCCTCTCGTTCTACGATTGCCGTTACAAAGAATTTTTCAAGAATCTCGCCTGGATAGAGACCGAACTGAAGGCGAACCCTTTGCTGCATCCCCATTACCGTTACTACGTCAGAGAGATGCGCGTTAAAGCGTACTCGCAATTGCTGCAAGCGTACAGGACAATCAACCTCGATAGAATGGCTACGGAATTCGGGGTAACCGAGGAATACATCGAGCAGGAAGTCGCGCGTTTCATTGCAAACGGTAAACTGCATTGCAAGATTGATAGCGTGGCGGGAACGATCGTCACGGTCAGCACTGCCGGCTGCGACAGAGGTAAGGCACCTGACGCCACCTGTGATCGCGGACTCAGTTACCAGAACACGATCAAAAGGGGAGACGCCCTACTTAACCGACTGAAGAAACTTGGACAAGTTATCGACTTTTGAAGTTACTCAATGCTGCGCGTATATCGTTCGGAATTTCACCTCGTAAGAAATTGTAACATTGTAACGCTATATTACACGAATCAATGAATTTATTAAAACAGAGGGAGGCTATACTTCCGCAAAGCATCATGCTCTGAATTGGCTGACATTTTTTGTACGTCGGATTCTTTCTTACAAAAATAATGATTACGAGGGGGATTTTCGGGAATTTAGTGTTCCCGGTATAGTGCTGCCACCTAGTCTAACTTTTAGCCTGGACCAGAACCTGCATCATCTTACCTGCATCGTTAGAACTGGATTCCAAATAATGCCAGAGTGGATGCTGCTCCTATGTTAAAAGAGACTCTTCTATGTAGGCTCTGATCCAGCCTAAAAGATGATGCAGGTTCTAATACAGGCTGAAAAGATGATGCAGGTTCTGATCCAGGCTAAAAAGTTGATGCAGGTTCTGTTCCAGGGTAGAAAGTTGATGCAGGTTCTGATCCAGACTAAAAGATGATGCAGGTTCTGATCCAGACTAAAAGTTGATGCAGGTTCTGTTCCAGGGTAGAAAGTTGATGCAGGTTCTGTTCTAGGCTGAAAAGATGATGCAGGAAAAGTGGAGACACTAAAAGCCCGGGCGCGAGCACTCTCATTTCATCTCTGATGTGAATATCAATTACTGGTGTAAAATATTGTAGCTAGTTACTATTATACTAAGCCTCCATACACTGCAACACGAACTTCAAAGATTCTAGCAGAATTTCCGCATCTGGTCAAGTACTCAATGTCCTAGCTATACAATCAATAATACAAGGTAGCCTACTCGGTATGCAACAATATTTTGTAATGCCGATTGATAGTGAAATTTCAAAACAGAAAAATAAATAAAGTGTTCGCTCTACATAGAAATGAATTTTTGGTGGCTGTTATGTGGATAATATTAATCGTATATTCGTATACGATGATGATAATAAAGCACCAGAAGGAGAAAAGATCGATTTAACCCGTGGACAGTGGTACTCGGGTCAATTTTGACCCAGTATACTGTATTTCAAAGGCATCGGCTAGTTAGCTACGTTGCGCCTGGTAAATAATTAAAATCAGAGGCTATTTAAATGAGATGTCAGTCCAGTTCAAGGACTTTTAAAAATACATCACCAAGAGATTGATAAACAATTGCCTAAATGGACCCAGATCTATAAGGATTGTCATCTGTAGAATCGTGAAAACTAATCTGCTTTCTGAGTGTTAAATGGTACAAAGCCAGAAGTAATCAATGATTCGAACAAGAAACAAGATCAGTTGTACATACACAATCGAAATAGCTATGAAAACGAATAATTAAATATATTTGAACTACATATGAACATCCACCTATCGTGAAGTTTGTGTGTCAGGTTAGTGCGTGCGAGAGACGGAGACAGAGTATCGCTATTAGCAGACTTTAATTGCTTAATATCTTGAAAACGAGATCGAAACCGGAGTTTTTTCATTTTCGGTTTTCCTCTTCTACTATCATGGAGATTCATCCCTTAAGTTTTCCTCCACCTGTTGCCAAACATCCTGTACACGAAAAGTTGAAGAAGAGAATCGAAAACGTAATAATAAGGACAAAAGGAACGTCTGCGTGTGCGGTGTAGAAACTTGCCAAGTCACGGGGTAAAGTTGAAAAAATGGATGACAGATTAGAGATTCCTGTGAAAAAGTAAGAAAATTATCGAATTTCTTTTGAAAAAGCGAGGATCGCCGACACTGCTGTTAACCGTACGAAAAAGGAAAGAAATATTTCAGAGAGCGCCACGTGCAAATTAATGAAAACACGTCACCGTTACATTTAACGTATACAAGAAGAACATCCGAAATTCTTTTTCGAACGCGAAGTTCAAATGTTAACTATGTGAAAATCCTCGATCCGAAAGAATCTCGAAGTTTTCATGATGATTGAAATTCTAACCTGAAACTGGTACTTTTACTATTTTGAACGAGCAGTAGGTAAGTTCATTCTCGTCAATACAGTGCTTTCGTTACGATTAGAAATTTTCGGAGCCGTTTCTCCAATCTCGTTAATTCTCGTACAGCGATACGCGTTATAGCAAAACAAAAAAAAAAGGAGAAAATTCGTGAATGAGAACGGTGTTACAAACTTCTCCCGATCAAATCTATTAATTTCAATAATTTTTCGGACATATTTATGTTGTCATCTTTGTCGCATGGAATATTATTTTCAAGCGATGTGTCAACTATATATTACTGTCGTTACGATAGGAAAATTTGAATTGCAAACAGTTCTTTTCTATTATATAAGTTTGGCTCTACACCTATCGGAACATAAGAAACATTCGATAATTAGGTGATAAATGGAGTAAAACGTAGAATGTATATGAGATTGATGTGTCAAATAAATGTGAAGATAATTTATTTATGTATCTTATTTACAGCATAGTATAAACTATGATGTCCAATGGTGTTCGGATTTCTACCAACGAAATTGGAGGAAGATCCATGCCACACAACGCAAAGTGTTCATCGAAATCATTGTCTACATTGAACTCTCCGTTGATGAAGTTATCCTCCTACTTTCTAGCTGTACGACCATGGTCATTAAGCGCTTCGTTAATGCCAACACTCCTTGGATCTGTACTTGCGTATCGATTAATAGGATTGGCAAATTTTAGTTGGATATCCTTTATTCTTACGTTGTACACAGTGTTTTGCGTACACGGAGCCGGTAATGTAGTAAATACTTTTTTCGATTACATCAAAGGTGTAGACAGTCGAAAGAGCGACGATAGAATATTAGTGGATCAAATTTTATCGAAAGATGAATTAGTTTCGCTGGGCGCACTGTTGTACGCGATAGGATGTCTGGGTTTTGTTTTGTTAGCCATGATATCACCCGCAAAAATGGAGCACCTAGCTCTGGTATACTTCGGCGGTTTGTCCTTCTCGTTTCTGTACACGGGAGGCATAGGGTTCAAGTACATCGCGTTGGGCGATGTTCTTGTTTTAGTTATATTCGGCCCTATATCCGTGCTTTTCGCGTTCATGGCTCAGACTGGTTATTTTGAATTGGGGACAATATACTATGCTATACCTCTCGCGTTGAATACAGAGGCTATTCTACATAGTAATAACACTCGAGATTTGGAGAGTGACAAAAAAGCGGGAATAGTAACTTTAGCCATATTAATAGGTCATACCGTATCTCATGTTTTGTACGCTTTTTTATTGTTCACACCGTACGTAACTTTCGTGGTGCTTGCGCTAAGATATTCGGTCTGGTTTCTTTTACCGGTCATCACTCTGCCGACTGCCTTTAAAATAGAAAAGCAATTTCGAAGTCCACATATGATTCAAAGCGTGCCTAAACAAACAGCTAAATTGAATATGTTTTTGGGCATTTTGTACGTTGTCGCGTGCTTACTCGTCGATCCTCTTCCTTACGTGTAATGTACATATATCTTGTATCATTGTTCAAAAAAGAAAACATTCATAGTTTGAGCGATTACATAGGCAGCTGATAAATCAATCCATGGCATAATTTCAAATGAGTTTTGACTGGTTCTTGGTTTTGTTGTGAATCATCCAACACCCGAACGTGAGACTGTTTAGATTTGCTTTTTCTAATCTATAAAAATCTAATTTATTTGCCTCTCTTGTGCAAGCATTATTGTGTACATTACAGAATTTGTTACTGAGTTAGTGTATCATACGATCGAGTTTTTCTAATATAATACACATTTAGATGCAACTTTTCACCAATGTGATGATCCTTCATATGTACAAAGTGCCTGCATTATTTAGAATCTGAATTTGTACTTGTATATCTAATATGTGTAATAAGCATAATATTTTTTGCACCTAAACTAGGTGTGAACGTAAATGCGAGTTTTGAACGTATACTTATTTAAATGTGTTTATATATGTTTAAATATGTTTATATATATATATGTGTGTGTATATTTATATATGTTCGTATATATAAATATATGTATACATATATATATACGAAAAATATATATATATAATTTATCTCATTGTTTAGAATTTTAAGTAGTATTATTCGTACGGAACTGTGTGCATATCCTAAAATGTTTTGTAATCTTGAGAAGATATACCTGAAACACAAAGTTTTTACATTTTATAAGTTGATAAATTCATAAAATAAGACAATAACTTTCGACGCTGTACCACTAATCATACGATCAAGTACCGCTTCATTATTCTGTAATGCAGACGAAAGTCGATGCTGTGACAATTAGTAAAAGTTATTGATTTAGCTCTGTCTATGATAGCGAACTTGTACCGTGTACCGTTTTCTAAAAAAATACAGTATGCAATTGCATGAAAGGATATTAGAGAACAAAAATAATAAGGAGAAAGCTGAATTTCGTTGCTGCTCGTGTTTTATTTACTGTGTACAAAAGGATGTATTTTTTATTTGTAAATGCAAAACCACCTGAATTAAAATGTTCATAACATGATGGAAGTAATCTATATAAAAATGTAATGTAATTATTTATGACTACGATAAATGCAGATACTTAATTAATACCGATTATTTCTATCGCATATTTGTAGAGTATATAGTCTCGATGAACGAAAAGAAAAAAGAAAGATAAAGAAACAAGTATAGAAAAAGAAGAAATGAGTTTTTGTAGGTAATGATTTAATAAATGACTTTTTTTATCAATACAGATTTTCATTTTTATTTTCCACTCGTCCTGCGGTATATATTTATTTGCGGTCGCTCGATGTTTAAATAATCGAGCGAGTGAAGATCCTCCGTGGTTTGGCATGAAGTTAGGCGATACCTACAGTAACGAGCAAAACTGAGTCTACACTATTTGAAGCAACATAACTTTTGAAAGATTAGATCAAATGACTTGAATAGTATTGAGAAATTAGAAGGATTAGTTTATTAGACGAGGTGTAAAAAATTTTTGAAAAAAGTTTCAATTGGTCGGAATCGCAAAAGAAATAGTAAAAGTTGGTTTTTGTTTGATTCGCTTGAATAAATCCATGCGATTAAGCGTTATTATAACTCGTAAACGAATTAACCAATATCTGTGAAATGTTCAGCATGGATATAATTTATTCGAGCGAAACAAATACATTCTTTAAATTTTCAATACAGGCTCAGATAAAAAAGCTGAAAAAACCAACTTTTACTATTTCTTTTGAGATTCCGACCAATTCAAACTTTTTCCAAAAATTTTGTACACCTCGTCTAATAAACTAAATCTTCTAACTTATCAATAACGTTCAAGTCATTTGATCTAATTTTTAAAAAGTTATGTCGCTTCAAATAGCGTAGACTCAGTTTTGCTCGTTGCTGTACGTACAAATATTATCGATACATGTTATAAAATCGATATACGCGATTTATTGAATATTTCGATTCTCGTTCAGTGATTGGATAAATACAAAAAGAAAGGTTGACTAAAATGGGGTACCTTGGTCACTCCGCATAATTTCGTAAAATTTGTTACGATTGTATTTTGCGGAAAGGAGTGTATAACACGTGTATATACACTGAAATATTAATAATAATTTAGTAGCCCGCTTGTCTCGTCGTCTCGTCCTATGTTTTTTTCGGTACTTTTCCGCCAATGAATGCGCCCCTTTACTCTCCAGATTACTCTAGATACGCTACTGCTTCTGGACCTGGATGAGAATATATAATCCTCATTGGATGAAAATATTTCAAAGGAACGCCCCACGCCGATTGTATTCTAATTGTTACAGATTGTTTTTTCACGTCTCTAAAAGCAAATACAATAGCTTTTTGAAGGTCGATAAGATATCTTGATTGAATGTACGTTCTCGTTACATTGCTCAGTAATTATAGTGTATAGTTAATCATTATACAGTGTAACGAAAATAAAAGAAAATGTACAGGTATCTTACATTGGTCGATCCAGTCGTACAATGCCCTTATAATAATCATCATTTGATTGCAAAGTCTCGCCTGCAAAAACACCTTGTCAAATGCGAGAAGGTAATTGCGTTTATTTCAACGAATTAATTATCAAATTCAATATTTATTGCTGTAACACTAATACGTACGATATTCATTTTTCTAGAACTATCCTAAAGATTCCAAACTTATGTGTCCCTTTGATGCGACCCATCGTTTAGATAAATCTGAATTAGAAGATCATATTATGACATGCCCTAGTCGTATAGTATCGGATTCCGAGATGATTCAAGGTGTTTCTTTATTCTTTGTCGATGCTTACTTTTATGCTTCCGATCAACTAATTGATAACAAGATTCAAATGTTTCGTTTTGCAGAAGTAAGAAATCATGGATACATGGATTTTCCATTGCCTTCAGAGATCTCGAGTACAGTTGATTGTACAGAGAATTGGGATTTAGATACAGACAATGATAGCATTGCGCTGGATAACGAGTGTATTTCGAATGATAATTTTGTCCCAGAAAAGTATATTGTTATTGCTTTATTGGAATGTTTCTTTTAATCCTTTGCGGCCCTATGTTGAGCATGACTCGACATCACGTTTCGTTTCAGCCAGTCCTATTTATGTCGAGTGTGGCTCGACGTCACAACATTTCTGATTGAAACCGTACAAATTGTTTGGTACGAGATAGCGAGTGTAGCATGGACTGGCTGGAACAAAACAGTAAGATGGGCGCGAATCGCAAAGGGTCAAATCATGTATTTTTATTAATTTATTATATGATTTCAGAGTGGACTTAAATATCAGCGAAGAAGATCTGAGACCTCCTCGTGGTTATTCCGAGGCTATGCTTAGAGAGGTGAACGAGGACTCGGCTGTTGAAGACAATGAGTCAGTATACAGCTCATCAGGAGTGGGAAGGGGCAGAATTTTCGAAGAGGTTCGGTTGAAATTGCTTCGAAGAGGCGCCGGGGGATCATTAAAAAGAGATTAGTTCGTCTAATTGTCTTTTTTACTTGGACACATTAAAGTAAACTAACGCCAAAGAACTAAGCCAAAGAAGGAATATAAATCTATATTTATGATACCATGAAAATAGTTGGAAAAAAAACCTGTGTAATTTCAATAATACAGTTTTTATATCATTTACAATTAATACGAAATCGATTATTATTATTATTATTATTATTATTATTATTATTACATGCTAAGTATTAGTTACTTAAGCTTATTTTATTGAAGAACGTTCAGTTTCATAAATCTTTTAATTTCGGTAACTTACATTAATCATAATATTTACAAACATGATTTGGAATATGTTCCAAAAGATGAACTATTCATAATTTCTTTAATAATACATAAAATGTAGTTACGTGTGTTAGTATTATGTATGAGAGGAAACTAAAATTATTTACAAATATGGGATAACGCGGTGACTGTTTAATTTCCTAATACTTAGTTATAAATTTTGTCGAATGTTTCGCGTTTTCATCTATTCTCGTGCCAAATTAAACATTATCATTACATAATGAATCGTATAGGTAAAAACCTGTCATGGTCATGATTCGTAAAATAAGGGCACGACAGATATATATATATATATATAATATATATATTATTATATATATATATATATTTCAGCGGCAAATAATAATTACAAAATTCATAACGATGCAACTTAATAATGTTTAATATTGGTTGAACAAATTGTCTGGAAATTTCATTTTTATACTACTGATATTCATGCGCAGCAACTCATCATACATTGTGAAATATTTGTTTTTTTATATTTACAATTATGATGCAATATATTCTAATTTCTCAAAAGTTATAGCGATAGTCAATGTTGTTTGATGACAAGTTTATGGGATGTAAATAATGCACTGTATAATTTTGTAAATGCGTCGAGTTATTGATTATAATCGTACCTTCAAACTTTCGGTATTACATTTTTCGAATTCTCGGAATGTTGCAATGTTTTTGTTTTACAAACGATACATATATTTATTTTTATATATATATATTTATATATATATATATATATATATACACACACATACATAATTGTAATACGCGTATTTAGATATTCAAAAAATGCAAAAGATCTTAGGAAAGAATATCTCTTACGATTCACGCAAACAATTGAAAGTTTTAAAGAATCAAGCACCCGAATTGATCATATATAAAAACGAAAATTTTTATCAGATCCATGATTGAGTTATTCGAAAAGTACTCTTTTACACAACGAAAAATACTTCAATGGATGGAACAGTTCCAAATGACATTATTATATACATATGCATATACGTATCTTTAATCATGAAATTTATTGAACGAATATGCATGATACATTTACCATGTACATCTTCAGAAAGGAATTCGTAATTGCTGTAAATGAATTTCCTCTTACTTCGTTAAGATCGTTTTTCATACAAACCTGATACGCAGAAATTTTGCATCGGACAATATCGCCCCTTACGTGCGTTGTTATCGAGCTCACCACAAAATCCGAGAGAAACTTTAATTAATTTCCTAATGTCTGTCCTGTTCACTTTCGTGTCTTGTCAAAAATTGAACGCGGGATATGCTTTTTAAACGTTTTGGTTTCTTTTCTTTTTTTTTTTTTCTTCACTCGCAGGCACGTACACCGATACGAACAAGCCGGTGCCAAGTTTTACGAATCCGATTTTAATTTCTCTGAGGGGAAGATCAGCCGACCCGGTCTCGGTCGACTATTATTTACAAATTCGTTTACAGGTATTATTTGTTGGAGTAGCGATTGATGGCAGTTACCTAGCTGCAGTCTGTTTAACGTTTGTTTGTTTGTTTGTTTTTTTTTTTCAATGTATAAAAACCGTAGATTTATTGAGCGCAATTATTTGCACAATAGCGAGATCATTGCACTATATTCATTTACCACTCGAGAATAATTCATTCGTAGGCTGGTGGCATGTAATTGTGTAGTAACAACATCAGCTGACATCGTGATGTCTTTCTGTGAAATGGACGCCACAATTCAATCACGATTTATATATTTGACGACTTTTTCTTTTGTTGTTTCCATGTTGATATCCTTTCTTTTAACTCGTGCACTGTAACATTCGAGAGAATCATAAATGTAAGCGATCATCTTTACTTGTAGAATGATAAATACACGAAGTGAAACAAACAAACGTATCAAAATTATCGCTCACGAAACGAAAGAAAAGAAAATCGTATTTTCATTAGCGTTTATCGGAAAAACGTACGAATAAGAAACAGAGGGACTATTTCAAATTCTTCACAAGAGTACATGACCGCCGATTAGCAGATAATCGAATATAAGGTATTTCGGTCACGTTTATTTTTAACCCAACGAAATCCTTTGTACTCACTTGGCATAAGCATATCTTCACTGAGAGGTTGCCTACTGAAGGGGTCTGTGGCACTATTAAGAAGGTGTCTGATGATCACCGCCTTATCCATAACGATGCCAGACGGCAGTTTAACGGGTTCTTCCATAAGAGTGTCCATCAGCGGATCTCGAAATTCTTCTGGTGCGTCGCCGTAGTCTTGGTCTCGAGCACGATTATCTCTAGCGATCACTGCGGCTCGTTCCGCGAGAGCTATGAATCTTTCGATTTCTGTCGTGGTTTTGATCACCGATCTCTGCAATCTGTTCGCTGCGTCGGTGAACAACTCTTTGCAGAAGGAACGCTGCAATTGTAAAGATTTATTAGAGCGGGAACGGTTATATCGATCGGTGCGACAAAGAGAGAGAGAGAGAGAGAGAGAGAGAGAGAGAGAGAGGACGTTACCTCGTCGCCGGCCAAAGCTGCCGCAAAGTTGTCGCAGTCGAGATGCAAATAGATGTCCACCAATTGACTAAGTAAAGCTCTGGGCTCCCATCCGTATTTCTGTGGATTCCGTACCTTCAGATTTTTACATTTCGGCCCGCACAATTGCTGCAGGTTAAAGTTCAACATGGCACACAGTCGTCCAACCAGTTCCGGACGTAAGAACGGCTCGGTGATGTCGACCGTTAAATAATGAAACATGGCCACGGTTTCTTTGGCTAGAGTGAGATACGACCTTGCCTGTCTCTCGTCCGCGGTTAATTGTCTTATGCGCGAGTGTTGCTGGTCGGGCGACAGGGCCGCGTACGCTTTCAGATCGGACATCAGTTCTTGGATCTCGTGTATACGCTTCAACGACTCTAAACTTTCATCCAGCAAGAACGTTGTGTCGTTCATCAGCATGTTGATGAACTTGACGAACTGCTTGCCGTTATTGCTCTCGTTGATGATCGATTCCCTGTGCACCGGACTGTCCCACATAGATTTCAATATTAAACTAATGTGATACCGGATCGAGAATTTGTCGTAGAACTCCGAGCTAGAGCCGGTCGTCTCGACGTCCGTGTAGAACTTCATGAGGTACGATGCCAATAACGTTTTCGATATAGGATGCGCCATAACTTGATCGTGCAGCGACTCGGTTCGTCCCTGAAACAATAAATTATGTTTCACAAGAGCTATCGGCCAAGTTCTGTGTGTACGTTATGCCTACACCGTCCATAGACGAGAATTACCTGTACGCTGGGATTTATCACAAACAGCACTTCGATAATTTTTGCTATTAAATACGGATTCCGTATACAATGTGGGGTACACACTACGACGAGTAACCACGTGATCAGCGAATTATCCATGTTGTTTGTTATCACGCCGGGACTAAATCTATAAAGCACATTGAATCATAGTTATTGCAACGGAACGCGAACCAGTCGCTGGCGTATTTATTACGAGGCGATACTTACTGAAGAGTAAGCAATAAAAATTCTGCTATGTCTTCAACGTACCACTCCGGTAGCGCTGTAAACTTTTGTGGAATCTCTTGTGGCAGCGGAAGTTCGGGAAGTGGATTCCCAGGCGTGGTCTGAGTCAATAGACTCAGTAGAACCTCCGCCACGGAAATGTAAAAATGCAAGCACCTTCTCAACAAGACGGGATCGATTAATCCGGCGTCGGTACACGATCTCGATTTACCAAGCTGTTTCAATTGCTCGTTGTACCGTTTGATTAGTTCTTTATTGCGTCCAGCGAAAGGTGTGTCTTTCCACTGTTGCTCGGTCGCCTGTAAGTCGTCGAGCATCTTCTGCACGTCTCGCAGCGTTCTCAGCTTCCTTTGATATTTCTGTAAAGCCGGCAGCAACGCTATGTGATGGCAATGCAACGTGAGAAACCAGCATTGCGTCGGGAATTTTGGCTCGGCCCATTTGTGGGTTCTCTCCAAGTTTTTCAACCATTCGACCACCTCTTGGGACGAAAGCTTCAGCCTTGTATCGTTTTTGATCTCGACGAAACTCGACGGATGGAACGGGTACAGGGTGTCGACCGTGTCCAATTTAATTTTTACAGAGAGCATTTGCAGGACCGACAACAAGTTCAACATGAATCCGTCCCCGGCAAGGGAGAACTCGTCCACTTGTATTTGTGCGCGCTTCTCGTTGTGGCGCAATAACGTCGCCAAGTACTTCAGCATGTTGTCACGGCAGCTAGTGTTCGCGAGGATCGCGTGGATTATTTTATGGAGAGACGTTCTGATGCTTTCCAGCTCTTGCTGCAGCGTCAAGTTCAAACATTTGTCGACGAGCGGGTTGCCGCTGAAAAATTTTTCCGCTACGTTAGGTTGGTCCTCGGCGAATACGGACACCGACAGGAACGGTCCCAAGAAAGACGTTATAGTGAGCTCTCTGCCAGCACCCTGGGTCATGATGTCTGGCAAGAATTGAACTTGATGAGTGATCAAACGGCAGATCGGGCGCACGTTGCTGGACGGCCCGCAACGAATATCTATCAGTTCCTCTAACGCTTCTATCGGTCTTCGGTGCGTGTTCCCTACCAAGCTACCCTGTTGCATGGTCAGGTACAAGCCTTGCAACAGCGGCGTAAGAATTTTAATAAATACTGTCGGGCTCGTGTGTGTCCTTGTTACCAGCTCGTGTAAGTAGCCCCGAGGTAAACTCTGCGATAGCAACGGATACAAAAGAAGCGTTATAGGCAAGGGAAACGATGTCAATGACTGAGGAATGCCCACTAGGCCTTGTAGCACCAAAGTGGAGTACTGAACACATTGTGCTCTCAAAACAGCTAATACGTCGGAGAGTGGCGGGATACTGGATTTCTGTTAAAAAATGAGAACAACATCAGTGTTTATCGTGATCGTCGCATTTTACTTTCTGTTTGTAAATAATATATCGTACCTTTGGGTGATTTCGTTCCTCTACGGCAACTCTTGAATAACAATCTAATAAATAAGGGAAACTCTTAGGCTCAGACAATTTACAACAAATATCACAACGACAAAGTATCGCGACTGGGCTTAATAAAGGACTCGTTTGACTATTAGGACTATCTTCCCTATCCGATGAGGTTTCTACAGTGATTTCTTTTAAGGGATCTTCTCCTCGTGTGAACATACACAGAACCTCCATTAATGCCTGATTGATGATCTCGGTAGGATCTACAATTTTTTGTATGGACACTTGAGACGCTGTTTGCGGAAGAAATATAGTGCCCTCTGTTGGCTCTTTCCATGATATGCACAATACCCGCGAGATCACAGAATGTATTTGTTCGGTGGTTACCTCTGTGCTGGAACTGGTAGTCTAAACAAGAGAGAAAAATTGTATAGCAATCGTTCTAAATCGCGTCTCTGTTCCCTAAGGATTAAACAAAGATGCTTACACGCGATCTTGACTTTGTCTCTGTTCTATCGGACTCATCCACTTCCATATTCTCTATCCCGGAATCCACGTCTACCCCGGAAACGCATTGTTTATAAAAATTTTCTTCCACTTCCATCGCCACATCTTGATTCTGAAGCTGTTGCCGACTCGAAGGGGATATCATCTGTCCTGTAAACGCTTTGGATGGACCCGGTGTACTCGGGGAAACAGGACCAGCATTGTGATCGGACGTAGTGGCCGTGCTTATGTTATCCAAGCCTGCTAGACGGGCCATTCGCCTTCTCCTCATCTACGATCGAAACGTAGGTGGTACAATAATCACGCGTGCCCGACGGAAGTACATTTGTCGGCGAAGGAACTACACGCTCCACGTTACAATTTCATAATATTCAATGTAACAAACATTATATAACGAATTCGCAAAGTAAACAGAGAAGATCTTAAAACCGGAACAAAGCCCAACTATATTCATAACAAAGACCACAAAGGCCACAAAGAATGACATAATAGCAGCAAGGCAATTTTTCCTTCTGAAGTTTACGGACACAAATTACTCCGAAAATGTGTGCGAACAGTGTGTTAAGCACGACATACTTCTGTATAACAGAATACGATTAAAAAGAAATTACGCTGTTGCAACCAAAGGGGGTGCATGCTCCAGTTAATAACAAAGAAAGGGAACAGCTTCTGCTGTGTGCGGTGCAAACGTTGTGAATGAAAAATCAACGGTAATTTGTTATCGTTACATAATTACTGTAAGAACGGTGCATCGGGAAAACGACTGTTAATTCACGGTTAAAGTAGTTGTTGCCGTCTAAACGAAACCTTTCGTTTTTCTCTGTGTTTTATTTTTGATCGTGTTGTCGTTCTCTCGGCCGCGTTCTGGCGAACGGTATCGTCGCGGCAGGTTTCGAGGGCAACGGCACGCGAACGAGGGTACCGAAAACCGAGAAACGGGCCCCCCCACCGGAACGACAACAACAAAACTCATTATCGAACAACGACTGAGAACGGTGTTACTTGGTACTCACTTCCTCCTGACTCAGCTCGCTCATGGCGATCTCTTGTTTTCCTTTTCGAACCCTCTAACCTCCGACACCGTCCGTGAATCGTGGCCTTTCACCGTGCCGCGGAAGTCCAATGGAAAAAAAAGGAAAAAAACGGTGCTCGCCGTTTTCCGGAGAATACTGGACGAGATATGTCAAAAATTTGGACAGTCACTCCACATCTGTTTGCGTTTGGACGTGAAAGTAGCGATTCCACGCTGTTCCACGGACAATCGCTGCCAAGCTGCGTCAATTCTTCAAAACAGCTGAGCAACTGGAGCCGGAACGCACCCTCGCATCGATTACGGTAACTACGCCACGATCGACTTACACGCGTGTCTGATGGTTGCATTCGATTAGGCGTACGATTGCTAGCCATTCCGGGTAGAGAGGAAATGAGAGTGCTCGCGCTCGGGATTTTAGTGGCCCCACTTTTCCTGCGTCGTCCTTTTAGCCTGGAACAGAACCTGCGCCATCTTTTTAGCCTGGAACAGAACCTGCGTCAACTTTTTAGCCTGAACCAGAACCTGCATCATCTTTTCAGCCTGTATTAGAACCTGCAGCATCTTCTAGGCTGAATCAGAGCCTACATAGAAGAGCCTCTTTTAACATAGAAGCAGCATCCACTCTGGCATCGTTTGGAACCCGCTGTTAATGATGCAGGTAAGATGGTGCCGGTTCTGGTCCAGGCTAAAAAAACGATGCAGGTGCTGGTCCAGGTTAAAAATTAGACTAGGAGGCAGCACTTTACAGGGAACAGTAAAACCCCGAGCGCGAGCACTCTCATTTCCTCTCTGTTCCGGGTTTCCCCGGATTTCTACTTTTTAACCCCTTCCCACATAACAACCGGTCGGACTCGCAATCAACATTTCATACAGAATCCACCGAATCGAAATGAAAAGTTTCTTCCTTCCTTTTAGGTTGAAATCAAATTGTATTCTCCCGTAACCAATATCTGAACACTGCACAGTCGATGTATTAGTATAAGTTTCTTTTATTTTGTCACTGTTTGGTGGAACTTGAACAATGTAATTGCGCATAATAATAGTTTGATGTCGTACCGATTTTCCTAAAGATTCCCATCAAATGATATAGTCGACGATCAATTTTTTCATCTGCTTTACTAAATGGTGAACACCTTATTTCTGTATTTGAGTACCTACAGCGTAGAAAGTGTCAAAGTTACCGTTTCGTGAGATTAAAAAAGGTTTTTGTCTTGGAATATTGTATCGCGCGTCTCTTTAACGTCTCTTTGCTCGAGATACGTTAAAGAGCAGAGGAGACGGTTGCGCCCTCGCTCTGATTGGCCGACAACTTGTCACTGCGACAGTGCCGTTTGGCGGCCGAAGACAAAGGGAGATCGTGAAAGAAAGTGAAAGGGCATGGCATGAACGCGAATACACGCTTGAAAGATAGTACGGACAGTCAAACAGTAGCATATGATTCTGTGCACACACTATAGTCGCGATAAATTGTTTGCTGTGGTCTTTTCTTTCTCGCCGGTCGCTTTCTCTCCTTCTCGAGCGCGTGCGCACTGTCGATTGCGCAACAAGATGGTGGGGATGGAGAACGTGACACGGAAAAGATTGCGAATCGCGACGTTCGAGGGACAATGCTGCGTGCACGCACGAAATAGTCGAATCTCGTGCCAACTAAATTGCAGTTGCACTCTCACAATAAAACCTGCACCGTTGATCTACTGTTTCGCAATAAAAAGTGGGACGCACGGTTTTGCAAATCAACGGCCAAATTGCATAATTCGATACCGTCGTATCGATGAACACAATTCGATCAAACAGCATGAGTTGCAAAACGCGTCCTTGTAATTTTAGCAAGCATGCATTCGATTTGTACATTCAGACGTGCTACGTTTGCGTTTCACGTTACGAATGTTAGGTAGAGTTTCCGATGACCAAGTACAACGATCACACACACAGTGCGAAATATCTGTGTGCTCTTATCTGATATGTGTATATATATAAATATTAATCCTCCTGCAAATCGGAAAGTAAGTCGTAGCGGAGGCGCGCAAGGAACACAGTTTTCCAGTTTTTAACCGAGAATGAGCGCAGACAAAGTTATCGATATCTCGGCCCTAGGTAAATTCAACCTTCTAATATTTTTGCGTAACCGAATTTACAGACTACCATTAACAGTCGTTTATTTTGATAACATATGTGTGCTTGATCACTCATTTTTGGATCATCTCCCATTTAATGGATTTCGCAGCATTCCAGCATAATATTTCATTTCTGCATTAAAAGTCATTTGCGATTGATTTCGATATATTCAGATAAGTGTTCGAACATTTTTTTTTTGTTTTTTCGTTTCATCAGTACACGCAGGTAGAAATAATGGTTTTTAATAAACGCTCCATATCATTTTAGAACCAGATATTCAATGTCTAATAAAAGAGAGTATCGCAGTTCGTGAGTATTCTTACTCGCCGTATAGCAAGTTTAAAGTCGGAGCAGCAGTGTTATGCGATGACGGGACCAGTTCTGCAGGATGCAACATCGAAAATGCATCGTACCCTGTTGGAACGTGTGCCGAAAGAGTAGCCATTGGAAAAGCAGTGTCAGAGGGTAAAAGGAAATTCAAAGCATTGGCTGTAGTAGCCGATATGAGGGACAGTACTAGTTTTGTTGCGCCATGTGGTTTATGTAGACAATATATTTCAGAGTTCGGTGACATACCAATTTATTTGTCGAGTCCTGATATGAAAAACGTGTTAAGAACTACAACAAGCAATTTGTTGCCGTACACCTTTGACATTAGTTATCTAAAAGTATCACAATGAGTTCACGCGGAACAGAGGAACTAAATTATACACGACATAAGGCTGAGTTTATGCTCTATCTTAGCTTGTGTAAGGAAATTGTTATCTTCGATATCGGAACAGTGTTCTAATCTTAAGATTACCTTGTATAAATTTATCTCTATCGCTATCATACAATATACATGTAATTTGAACGATCGAAATGTTCATTTATGTACAAGTTTTCAGGGGTACAAAGGCAATCTTTAAGAAACCATATATTGTTACTGTACAATCTTATTTTTTTTAAGAGTAGCTTCTTTTATGTTTACATTGAAAAAAAAACCTGTAATTTATAGCTGTAATCGGTTATCATGCGGTTTCTAAGATGCGTCATTTTCTAATATACATTACTTGGTAAGCAGAAGTAACATGAATAGTATGTACAATCGATGTAATAATATAGTTCGTATATCTGTAATTCTAAGACGAAACGATACAAGTCACGTGCTTTTTATACAAACGTACCGCATACGTTCGACTTTCCTATTGTCGTGTATTTATTTTCAAAAGAAAAAATTGTTTCGACACGCTTTTTCCTTTTGAAAATACAAATGCCGTCTTCCAGACCTCGATTGAAGCGTAAACTGAAATATTTGGGAATCCTCGTCTATATCGTTGCGTCTTAGAGCCCTGAATACAAATGTGCAATAGCGTCTGAGCATTATGACTTCGGTCCTAATTATTTCTTAACAATAAAAATGCAAAGACAGGAACGATACTGCGTACAGTACACATCCGATAACTCTATGGATACTTATGTTACACGCGGGCCTGGGAGTGTTGCATTTGCATATTTACCAAAATGGACACCTGCAATCAGACATAATTCGCATAAAACGATTATACACAAACGAAACATTCGGATTGTTGAAAATCTATAGAAACAACAATTCGATTACCATCCGATATAACACTGGCATAAATTCTCATTGTTGGTGGCCTGTTGAATCAACAGATCCACTTGTCGTTGAATATTCAGCGTTTCCTCGTGCGAGAAGTCCCGTCCTGTCAATTTGTCCCTAACCCTGGTTATGATAGCAAGGGCTTTCTTGTTCAACGCTTCCGGTTGATTGGTGTCACCTGTTCGAATGTATTCGCCGTTCAATTCACTCTTTTCTAGAAAACAGTTGAACGCAACGACGAACTTACCGCCGTTCTCGATGCTGCACGGCACTCCTTTCTTTGGTAACGTGGCGGTAAGAGAGTCCAACGTGTCGCCATGTTCTTGAGCGCTGCTGGCGCTCATTCCTTGGGCGTCGGACCGTTTGCTCTTCGGCGTGGCGTTGTCCATTAGTCTCCAGTTCAGAAGAGGATCGTAGACGAAAGCCTCCAACACAGCCATCAGGCTGTCCTTGTTGCGATGCAGCACCGACATCACCGACTCGCAGGTTCTTCTGTAGGTGCCCTCGATCCCGGTGACCTCCATCGCGTTGATCAGCATTCGGGTCAACCTGAACGGTATCTTCTCCGGGAATTTCTCGCGCGTCATCGCGACCTCGAAGCAGTCGCCGAAGTCGATGTGCAGTATCTTCCCGCTGAGGCGGTCCAACATCAAGTTCGACGGATGCCGATCCCCCAAACCGAGAATGTACCCCACCATGGACATCACGGCGAGGGATCGCGTGTAATTCGTCCTACGGTCGAACCAGACTTCGCTCGACGGCGATTTCAGCCAAACGAGCCGCGACAAATCGTCGCCGTGAGTATGCTCCAGCGCGTGCTCGAAAACTTCGACTTTCTGCATGAGCATCAGGTGATCGTAGCCTGGAGCCATCTGGAAGTCGGATCGTTTGCTAGAGTCTTTCGAAATGGAAGAAACGTTCTTTCCGGCTGCTTACCCTCAACATTATCTTGTGCTCTATGTTCAGCAGTATCTTCTTCTTTTCCCTGTAGTCTCTGATCAGCGTGTGCAACGTATCGCAGTGTGGTACCCACCCGATCAGTCCGCTGTTCGTCGACAACGGGATCACGGCGTACCTCTGAAAATAGAACGAGATCAACAGTTGTCTCGTACCAGGGAGTCGCGCTCGGTTCGCTCACCTGAATAGTAAGATTCCTTCTGAACGTGTCCGGATCGTGTAACAGAAGTGTATTGACTAGACCAAACAATTGCATGACACGCTCGTCCTGTCTAAGATCCTCGTGCCCTTTCAACAGGAACATGTAATCTTTGCCGTTGCTTCCTGCAAGGTTGAAGCGTCAAGTGTTAGAATTTCAACGAGGTTAGAGACACCAGACCGGACTCGCAAAGAAATCTTTACCTTTTATACACAACTTCCGTGGCCGTTGTTTGCTCGTTATCACTTGCATAGAGCTGTGTATGCTCGCTATTCTGACCACCGGTTGTCCAGGACTGTAACTACCAGGCACAGCCAGTTCCAGGTCTCTGCAAAGGAGCAATTTCGGACTGACATACTGAAGCTCCAAGCTAGTTAGCTGCGGCAGCTGCCTCGATATCCTCCGGAAGACGTGATAATACATGTCCCAGGCTTGATTCAAGTCCCGAACGTTGCGCGACGCTTTGTACTTCTGACACCATTCCTGCGCTTCCATCAGATCCCGACCGTAGGCCTGATTGAAGGAGGTCTCTTTCAGAGTTTGCGGCCCCCTCTCCAACATCGCGTGCAAGGGATCCAGTATGTCGAACATTCCTCTGACGTTTCTCTCGCCGAAGTAGAGCCTGCTGGCTTCCTCGAGGCCCTCGTGCCACAGCTCGTGCCAGAGGATCGCGACCCTGATCAGTTCGTCGCTGGCCATCATCGCCTGTTGCACCAGAGTCGGGCTGTGTTCGCACATGCTCCTCAGGATCCTGTTCGCAGCGGTTTTCCGGGCCTGGCTGGCGCTCTTCGAGGCGACGGTCAGCGGGTAAATCAGCGCCTGGGGATGCGCTTTCCCGATATCGATCAGAAGATGATGTATACAACGGCCGACCAACGCTCTCGGTGTATCTATCCTCGCTATGAGCTGCGGGATCACTTGCAGCCAAGTGTTGATTTCGATCAATCTGATCCCCTCGACGATAGCTTCGTACACCTCCGGCCACTGGCCGTAGTCGAACCACAACGTCAGCAACCGAAGAGTATCCTGCAACGAGTTGCCGTGAGAGAGATTGATCGACCTGAAGAATCCCTCGACGGCCGGCACAGTGAATTTCGATATGTACTGCGAGCTGGACAGGTTGTTGCGCGTCCCGCCGTTCCCCGGAGCAGCGTCCGCGTTCGTTTCCCCGTGCTGATGCTTGTAGAACAGTACTGTCTCGAAGTTGGTGTAGGCGAACGCGTGCCAAGCTTTGTACCAGGTCGGATCGTGGTCCGTGGCCGCCGCGTAGTATGACAGCACGGCCGGTATGGAGTGTTCGTTGATGCCCTGCAACGCTTCCAACCACTCGCCGAGTTTTAGGTAACATCTGGCGAGCAGTCTCTTCTTGGCTTCCTGCTGCTTCTCGTCCTCCTGGTTCGCCACGGACACGGTTGTCGGCTGCCGGGACGTCTGCACGAACTTCTGCAGCTGACCGTACGCCTCCTCCCGTTTGTTCGCGACCCACATGTGCTTGCAATAGGCGAACGTCACCTGCGGGTGAGTCGTCGGCAACGGCTGGTCAGGCGTCAACGACGGATCGACTCCGAGCAGCATCACCAACGTTTTGTGGCACAGCATCAGGCTGCCGTTCTTTCTGCAAAGGCTCGCGTACTTCAGCCAGGTGTACATGTCGTCCTGAGGCGAGATCACCAACGTGTGCACCTGTATGATCTTCTGCCAGTCGTCGACTATTCGTTGCCCGCCTTGCAGCCTCTCCCACCACATAGACTTGATGGTCGACCTTCTCTCCGGTACCAATTTGAATTGTATCACCTCCTCCAGCTCCGCCAATTTCTGCACCTCGACCATAGCGTTGTAAGCTCTCTGATAGCTCTCGCCGGCCATGGCGGTCAGCTCCGTGTCCAGGAGATCTCTCGCGCTGTCGATCAGCTGATGCGCGACGTTGTACTGTTCGTCGTGGATCGCCAGGACGGCTCTGTAAAACGCGCCGTCCTGGGTGTCTTTCGGTATCAGCGAGACGTACTTCTCCATGCTTTCCCACTGGCTCAAACCCCACGCCGCGGCTGCCGCCATCCTGGACATTCTCTGTTTCGTCTCGTCGCTCTGGTTCGTCCAGTACTTGGTGGCGACGTCGTGCAACTGTCCCCATTCGCCTAACGCCTCCAGACACCGCATCTCGCCCAGAGTCGACTCAACGTCCGTCGGATCCCCCTCCAGCCTTTCTCTGTACAACTGTAACGCCTTGTCCCAGTTGTGCAGCTTCTCGTACCATCGGACCTGCACCTTCAGATCCTGCTGATTGTTCTGGTTCATCACGTACTCGAGAAGACCCTCCGCGGCCTCCTTTTGCTGTAGCTTGTTGTTGATCGAGATCAGCGACTCGAACACGTTGCTGTTCCTGCTCTTGTGAAACTCGTCCTCCTTGTAGTGCAGAGCCTTCGCGTAAGCGCGACAGTGCATCGCTCGCTCGCCCAGGATCTTGTTGTCCAACGGCAACGGCCCTTTGTCACAGTGTTCCATGAACTCCGCCAGGTTCAGTATCGTCTGCGTGATCTCCGGGAGATCCGGCACCATCAGCGCCTGCTGCAACGTCTGTATCAGCTCGGCCCTGTACGTCTCGTCCAATTCGGTCCAGCAGGAAACGAACGCCGCGTTGAACAAGTCCCGGGGCAGTTGGGAATAGGTTTGGGCGAGAGCCCAGCAGGATCTGAGCGCCGGCGACGGCGACTCCTTGAGCAAGCCGATCGACAGGCTTCTCAGCCACTCGAGCCAATCGTCCTTCGAGACCCTCCTGGTCGCTGTCCAAGCCTTCTGAAGATTCGAGGCGCTGACGTGCAACCTCTTTATGGTGGTCGTGTCCGAGGAGGTCAGGGACAAGTCGCGATTCTTGTTCCTGGTGTGCCGGTGCCTCATCAACAGAAAGTCTTCGCCGTCGGCCACGGTGGTCTCTGTTAAAATTTTGTCGATTAGAACGTCGTAACGCGAGTTGCCGATCTTGTGTTTGGTCATGATTTTCTGTACCAGCGGTATGAAGATCTGATACTTTTTCCCTAATTGTATGACCAGCGCGCACAGCGTGTCCATCGCTGTGCTCCGTAGCTCTGGACATTGGTCGAGGGTCCTTACCAACGGATGCACGATTCTCGATGCAAAGTCCGTGAAGTCCAGCGTGTCCGCCAGGTATTCGATGGTTTCCAGAGCTACTTTGTTCACGGTTATCGGACAATCGGTCGTATGGAACAGCTTGACTATCGGCGGCAGCACCAGGTGCAGATAGTTGTCCAAATTGTTCCCGAACTTCTGCAGGGCCTGGAGAAGCTTCACCGTGACGGATCTGTCCTTGCTGGTGTCGTGCGTCAGCACTCTTAATATCTGCGGCATCAACTGCGGCAGATAAATCTTGAACTCCGCGCCCAACGCGACCGCGATGTGCTCGACCAAAAGTATCAGCGTGCTTTGCAGCGGGCTGTTCACCGTCCAGAATTCTTTGATCAGATTGAATATGTCGTCCAGATAATTTCGTATGTGCTGCTTCACGATCGCTATTAGAATGGCCAACTGTTGGAACAGGTACTCGCGAAAGTTAACGTCGGCCGTGCGAACGACGTTCAGAAAGCTCGGCATTACCTGAGAGATGTACGGCACGCACTTAATCCCTAAACTCTTAAATATAAAAGTGACAGCCTGCACCACCATGGTGTGGTGTTGCGACAACGTTGGATCGCGAATGATCCTCATCAGCGTGGCTATAGCGATCGCCGGATAGTACTCCTCCAATGTGGACGAGGACATGTTCACCAACATCTCGCTGGTGGTTAAATCTTGCGTGTTCTCGGTCTCGCTCTTGGTGTCGGCCATGGACGTGAGCGTGTCCAGTTGAGAATCTATCTGGCCGAGGTTCATTTTATGCTTGTACGGATCTAGAGCACCCAACAGTCCGAGCACCCTTATGGTTTCCCGCCTAATGATCGGCTGCTGTTCGGTTTTCAAAAAGTTGATCAGCACGTCCAGCAAAGAGGGATACTGCATGTACGGTTTCACAACGTGTCCCGTACTTCCGACCAGCTGACCTAGAACCCACAAGGCTACCCCTCGTTTCTCCGGGGAACTGGCGTCCACCAACATTTCGAGCAGTATGGACAGAAGTTCCGGCATCCATTGTTGCATCTCAGCACCGTTCACCTCTGCTAGATCGCCGATGGCACGCAGTATAGCTAAAACCACGCCGGGGTTCGATTCGGGCTCCTTCAACTTCGGCACGAGAACTTTCAAGATGGGTTCCATGTACGGTCTGATGAGTCTCGGCGCGCTGACCACCAAATGATCCAGCATGCGGGCAGCCTGTTCTTTGTTGCGACCCATGCCCGAATGCTCCAACTCTGTCAGGAACTGTATCAGCGTTTTCCGCAAAGAAGGCATCACGTAGGCCGGATTCATAGTGCTGAGCCTACCGATCGTTCGGATCGCCAGTTCTCTGATCTCGAACATCTCGTCGTTCATCGCTATGAACAACGCGGATAGGTTTTCCGCTTGCGCCAGGTGAATGTCGAACGAATCGTCCAGGGAAGCCAGAACCCACAATCTGACGTCCGGATCCGTGTCTGTTATACCTACGACCAACAATTTACCGAGAACTGTGGAGACGGTATTCGTTACCGTGGGTCCTGGCTGGTTCAACGCCAACCTCAACAACCTCGAACACGTTCTGACAGCTTCCAGTCGGACCTCTGCTTGCTCGAACGTGAGGAAATGATCGGCGCATCGTCGTACGAATTGCAGAAGCGGATTACCGTCGAAGTTGAACGTCCCGAGTGTCTTCAATGCTAGCACAGTCGATGGGATGTCGACCTCTGTCGGTGCCGCGGAAATCGGACTAGTTGTGGTCCACGGTGCACCAGGATGTCGCAACGGTTTCTGCATTAAAACCTGAGACAACATCCTCAGAAGCCCCTGAGATATATCGGGCTTCAACGATGGAACGCTGTGAGCTAATTCTCGGAGGGAAGTCGTGAGAATCGGACTCAAGCCAGTGGTTAACATGGATTCTAACAAGTCCCTCACGTCCGCGGCTATCACTTGTTTCACGGCGTGTCCGAGCAGAGTTATACACACGAAGACCGCAGGTTCTAAGGATGCACCACGCTTCTTGGTGGACGTTTCTTTGGATGGCAGTAAATTCTTGATCACCTCCATGATCTTCGAAAGATAAGGGTTTATCGCATCCTCCACCGCAACCGCTATAAATCCGATCGTGGTGAACGCAGCGTACCTGTCTTTCTCTCTGCTGCGCAGCGTCATCAGCAGATACGCCAGCGATTCCCTTAAATGATTTTTCGTAAATTTTTCCTTGTTAAACGCCGCAAGTCTCGGTAACAACATCATCAAAGCATGCTGGATGTGTAGATTTCTAGATATTCTTTGATTCATTACATCGTTGTAAATATCGTCCAGTCTCTCTTGCATCAAGCAACGACAAACCGCTGATTCGTGGGCCGGATACAACGTTTGTTGAGAATTCGGTGAATTTTGAGAACAGTTCGACCACTTCGACACTATGGTCGTCTTCAAGCGCGGCATCAACGATAGTATATCGTTTTCGTTCTGTTGAGTGGAGCAGTTTAATCTCTCCATTAAAGCTTCGTAATTCCTTTCCCATTGGACATTACTGCATCTAAGCAATTCGTTTAGTATTAATAGAGAACCGTGTATTCTGTCGTCCCTGTTCACCCCCCTTTCTCTGGTATATACTTCTTTGAATCCTAGGACTATTTCGTCGTAGCACTGTTTATACCATTGAGATTTGTGCATTTGCTTCGCTGTCTCTCTCTGCGCAGTGACGACCAGAGCAGCGCGCAACGCTTCTACAGCACCTTCCCTTATCACAGGCTTTGGATCACATACGGCATTGAATATAAGTTCAAAAAACGGAGTTACTTGTTGAAAAAAATATGTCGGCATAGAAACAGCTAGTTCTCTTAAAACAAGAGCGGCCGCGTGTCTTTTGCCTTCGTGTCTATCTCCGCCCAGCCATTCAAAGGCACGTTTAACTTCGAATTCTACATATTCGGCTGTGTAAGTACCTGAAACTAACGCCAGCTTTCCGACAGTTTTAGCAGCCAGTTCCATAACACCCACGTCGTTGGAAGGTAATAAATTTCTCAAGTAATTCGCGAATCTTATGGTTCGCGTGTTAATGTTACCAACGTCTGCGCCGATAAGGCAAACTATGGCCAATATACCACCCTTTTTCTCGCTGACATCGGATCCAGATACCATCTCGAATATATGATGGTTGAATTCGTCCATAAACGCTGTAATTTCTTCCTGCGACGCTTCCCGCAGTTCCGTTTTAACATAGAGACACAGGTCTCTGGCTGCTTTATTACGTGCTTCTTCATTTCTGGATTTAAGTCTTTGGACAAACTGTGTTACAAGTGTACACGACATTCTTCAAATCTTCTTACGGTACGAACTCTATGATCCAATCGTTATCGATCTTCTAGCGAAGAAACCTGCGAAACGCAACATTGTCAAGAATGAGGTTATGCACGAGCTCCACCGACATTAAATCGTACATACCTATTTGACAGCAGATGAATTTTCGTCCGCCCCGCTCTGACAACCGAAAATTCTCCGACAGAGTTCGTATAACATATCTAACAACTTAAAAGTCGGTGTAGCAAATTCTTCGGAAATGTACAGTCCATCTGATTTGAAGTTTAACACAACTTTTGAAAGAGTAAACAAACGTCCGCCTAATTCCAGATCCTATACATCGATTCAGAAATATCCGCAACCTATTTCCACTAACCAGCTTTTTTTTTACTATGACGTTCCATGGTAGAACGCCAGATGGCGCGATCAAAAAAGCGCGGCAATATTTGAAATGTTTTACGGTAGAAAACGATGTTCACCGAACATGAATATGGTTCGAGAATTAATTTTTCTGCTGTCATAAATACAACTGAACGTTTTCATATATTGAGGTTCGTTATATTCGTAACATGACATCCTTTATATACATTTTCATGAAACGCCACCTCGTGGCTCGCTACGCGAAACGCTACGAATGAAGGCTGTGAAAAAATCCCTATGCAGAAATATCAAAAAACAATGGACAAACGTACCCATATGATTTTAAATTTTTCTCCTACGCATATTTGTATAGTTAATATTTTCAAACGCGAGCAAGATTTGAATTTTTTCATATGGGTTATCAGCGAGTTCCAAATCGTTAAAAGAGAATGTTAGAAGGGGTTTTAGTGTCCCCACTTTTCTGCATCATCTTTTTAACCTGGAACAGAACCTGCGTCATCTTTCTAGCCTGGAACAGAACCTCCATCAACTTTTTAGCCTGGACCAGAACCTGCATCATCTTTTCAGTCTGTATTAGAACTTGCATCACCTTTTAGGCTGGATCAGAGCCTACATAGAAGAGCCTCCTTTAACATTAACTCTGGCATTATTTGGAATCCGTTGCTAATGATGCAGGTAAGATGGTGCCGGTTCTGGTCCAGGCTAAAAAGACGATGCAGGTTCTGGTCCAGGCTAAAAATTAGACTAGGGGGCAGCACCATACCGGGGACACTAAAACCCCGGGTGTGAGCACTCTCGTTTCCCCTCTGGTTTGGAATTCGGGAACTTTTATTCTGTTGGCCACCTGCGCGTACGTATGTGTTCACGATTTAAAATATCAAACTGTTACGCATAGCAGTTCAGTTCATCGATGTGTTCAGATCGGTGCGGAAAGATTTCAGAGTACGTTTTTCGTTGCAAAATGAAAATTTCGATAGGAGATGTTTAGATCGGTGATGGTTCTTTCGAGAAACTAGAGCGACTAGGTGAATATGCAGAGAGGTATCTGTGACGGTATGCGGCACGCTTGCGAGAATGGGAAGTGTTTCAAAAATACTAAAGTATAGTGAAAGGAATATATAGTTGTTGTGTGTGCGGTGCATGGCATAGGAATGGTATCTCCGTCCAAAATCCAACATCAAGAGCAGAAGCAGCCACCGAGAGAAAATAAATTCACCAAACAGTCACGTACGTCTAGCATATGCGTATTAAAGTTTCTCGGCACGCACGATCGCCGTTCGTGGAATCGAGTCTTTCATCGACCGTCTCGTCTCTCTCCCCTTCCGTGTACATTACAACTAGCGTATTCACGTAAAACTGTTGCTCTACCTCGTCCAAACACGTAAACGTACTCGTTCCTTGACATTTACGCGATGATCTCATCGTACGATACAACCAATTCAGTCTAATGAAAATGCTACTTTTCTTATATTATCTTGCACACTTCCTCAACGATACTCCGTTTCATTGTCACGAGACCACAAAGTACACTCGAGTACGAGTTCGCAGATATCAATTGCTACCGGTTAACCTGAAATTAACAGAGGCGCAGCATCTCCGTTTAATTGATGTTCGCGTAGATCCTCGATTTCAGAGGAACATACACAGTCTACTTATCGCGTTCTATTCGTTATGTCTCTCGGTTCGCGAAACGATCGTTCCCCCTCGTAAAGAGAACGTAAATAATAAATTTTCTTCTTTTTATTTCACGGCACCGATACGATAAGCTTTATCTGTTAACATATCGTGCGCTACATGTACATTTAATCGTGTCAAGAAATTCCCTGCCTCTCTACCTGGATCGTTGCTAAGAGATCTTTCTAATATTTTTAGATGTACGTGTTCGGAAAGATAATAAACCGTTAGAGGGAAAGACTTTTTATTTGGACATTAAAAACCATGCGACCACAGCCAAAATAGAAGCGAAAATCAAAGATTTGGGTGGAGTAAGTATATTCATTTCGGGTGCGGATCGTCTCTTCCGAAACGATTCTCGGTTTCGGTTGTCTTTATTTTCACATCGTTGAATCATCGCCCGCAACGAGCTACGCAAGTCGAGTGCATGCAAGTTTCTTTTCGTTGACGACCCACGGACCCACGGACCACAAAACTCCCTCCTCGCGTTCCATCTGTACGTCTCCTCGTCCCTCCCCTCCTCGCACCGTCGCACTATATCTATCTCTCATGGTTCTTTGCTTTCTCTTTTTCCCTCCTTCGGCTTCATCCTCCACCCCGCTTCCCGCCACTTTCAACCCGTTCATTCGTACATCTTGTTGTCGTTTACTCTACGCGCGAAGCATGGGCGCACGCACAGCTTTACCACACGGAAAACACCATTCCCGAAACGAAACGAAACGACAAGCCTCGAAATTCGACAGAACCGAAAGTCCCGAAACAACGAAAATTCCGGGGCCCCGTGAATTGTCGGTTTCTCGAGAAACATTACCGGACTCGGCTGTATCGAAAATCCGCTCGAGAAGAACAATTCCGTTCACCGATCCCGATTAACCTTTAAATCGTTTCGGAACTTCGTTGTATTATCATCGCCTATTTCGAGCAGCACATATTTAAGAAAAAAGAAAAACAACGGGCGAAACATTCTGTAGAAAGATAGCTGGAAAAATATTTTAAACAAATACCGAAGCGATATAAACACGCGTTGTTCCGGAATAAAAGACCCGAAGCTCCAGTACGACCCAATAGTTCTCTGTTGACAAACAATCGGTGAAAAACCGGGTCGTGCTCGCGCCATCTTTAGGACAGCCCGAGAATTAGAACGGGAAGTGGAGCGGATTCGTCATCGTCGGTTGTTGTGTTGTTGCGCGGTCGGTTGTCGAAGGGGGGGGCCGGAAAAAAAAAACGCGAAAAAATGGACGTGGAAACCGAGCGAAAATCGCTTTTCGCGTATCCAGGGAAAGTCTGTTGTTCGGTTCGCTGCGGCGTTCGGTGTCCTCGGGCGAACAGAAACGCAAAGCGCCGCCTCCAGGCTCGTCTGCCAAGCTGTTAACGGCGAATGGCCATTTTGTGCGTGACAGTTCTCTCCCCCGCGAGTAACGATCTCGCAGCGCGTCCCACCGCTCTTTTCCTTTATCTCTTTGCTTTCGTTTGGCCGGCCGAGAAACGGCTCGAGAAACTTCGCCCGACGGTGCCGTTTCCCTCGCGGGTCCTATTTCGAAAGGTGTCCCGCCGCTCGCTTTCCGATCGACGGCGATCCGCGGACCCGATAAACAGTGTCGCTCGGGGAAGTTGTTTTGTGCCGATGGTTTCGTGCGTCCCGATGCCGTTTGACAAGTAACCGAGCGTGAACACGGAGCGACACACTCGACCGCCGCGGCGACTCGTTCTCGTGTCACACTATCGCGTCGGCGTCCCGATCGGAACGTCGTCGAATTATCCGTTTTCGTTCCGAGATCGTCCCACGTGTCTCGTTATTGTTCCCGATTCCCCGCGGGTCCGACGACGTATTATTAGAACGTCGTCGCGGTGTGCAACAACGCGGCGACCATTGTTCGCCGCGCGAACGTTCCTTCTATCTGCACGCGCGTAACTCGCGCTTCTGCGAAATCGCTTGATAGGCGCGCTCGGTCTCGAGAGGAACACGAGACCGCCTTGACGTCAGCATACCACCGATGTAAATGAGTGCCCGTGCGTCCGTCGACCAGTCACTTGCTATCGCTGTGCGTCCACACTTTCTGCACATCCTTCTCCACACACAGCTGCCGACGTGCCTCGAGTAAGTTGGCCCCCCTCCGCTCCCCGCCCCCAATTCTCCTCGTTCTCGAAAAATGTTTCCTTCCTCGCCCTCCACCTTCTTCGGTTGGTTTTTCTTTTTTCGCTTCCTGAAAATTTTCCAAGTTTCTAAGATCTCTCGTTCGCTCTTTCTAGGTGATCGAATTATTTTTAGTAGAAAACGTGACTCTGGTGGTTAGCGACAGGGTAAACAAGTCGGGTCGCATCAACTTCGAGAAGAATAAATGGGGTTGCGCCAGCGGAGGCAGCGGGGGACCTCCCTCGCTGAGGAGTTTAGAAACTCCTACTCCCGTGCCAACTCCTCAAACGCCGTATTTTAGTCCCGACTGTGCTCTGTCCAACTCAACTTCTCTGAGGGGTCAAACTACCCAAAGATCTGTAAGTATTGTGCTCACGGCGGACGTCGCGTTCTACGTTGTACTCGTTCGTTGACCCTCCGTCTCTTCCGGACTTGTTTTACAGAAATCGCGAGTGGATGCAATGTTGGAACGTGCTCTGATACAGCCACAACAGTGTTCCGTGGATCCGCTTTACAACGCCCAAAATTGGGGAATTCCTATTTGGGCGATCGATAAACTCCAAGCTTGGCTGGATAAACACTATTCCTCTGTTAAAGATACCGATCCTCTGAAACGATCGAAACAGTCTTATCAGCAGAGTTCGACGAAGGATTTAAAGGTCAGGCATCTCAAGGGACCTTATATCAAATTCGAGGCCTTTCGGAGGTACGTTTCCCGCAGGGAGTAATCGTGAAATTGAAAGCGACAGTTTGTATTAGATTTCCAACTGTATCCAGGAATACGAGGCCCGTCTTCGTTGAACTACCTGTGTGGCCGACGTTGAATTTTTCTGGGCCGTTAGGCTCCTGTCCTTTCAACACGAAAAGACGAGAAAAGCCGGAGAAATTACGAGCAGACATAAAGGAAAATAGGGAGGGAATTCAACCGATCAAAGAAGAGGAGGTAAGTCGGTATTACGCGACGCCCGCTACAATCTAAAGTACAATAAACGGTACAGGCGATAATATTCTGAATAACGGACAGGATAAAGAGATGACTCGGCGACCACGGACGACTGGCACTCGTGCTCGCAGAACTGAACAATTAGCTTCTGGTTATTGTGAAATTTGTCGTATCAGTTACCGGGATCTTAGCAAACATGTGCAAAGCGACCAACATCTCAGCTTTGTGCGGAACAATGACAATTTTTTATCTTTGGATACTCTGATCAACGCAGGAGCCAACGTTGAAGCATTTCTAAAATTGAACAGAACAAAGGATATAGAGTACGTACATGCACAATGTAATCAGGTTTTTCTCGTTTCCGATTTGCCAGGAATCGTTCGAAAAGCTCTTATTCTTTTTCTTTCCGTTCTGTTCGACAGAAAAGACTGCAACTTGTTTTCCAATGGAGATCGTAATCTTCATGACATAGTACTGCCAGAAGGGAAAGTAAGTAGAAACTCGAAAAGCTTAGGGGACTTCGAGGTCGACGATATAAAGATGGTGCAGTGCAATGGCGCGCGCAGGAATCTCAATTTAAGATTAAGTTCGCCACACAATTTACGTACTCGCGCGAAACACGAAAGCGGGCACTTGCTACGGTCGAAAGGTAGCCCGTGGCACGAGGTCGAGAAAACGGAGAAGTTCTACGACAAATTCGAGGGCTACACCATAAAGAAACGAGCGAAGGGGACGATCTGGATAGAGGAGGATGACCCGGAGGACGATTTGATGCGTGAACAGGTGCTGAACCAATCGAAACAGAACGAGTTCAAGATCGATACGTTCACAGCGGCGCAACGTTTACAGCTGAAAGAGAAACGCGACAACGAGAAAGACTGCGGCGTAGCGTGCAACAAGCAGAACGATCCCGACAATCAGGAGTCGCAGAGAACGATACCTTGCAATAACGAACAGAACAACAGTGTGAGTGCAGAGTACGTCAAACAGGATCGGGATTCTGTGCAGTACAGAGATCACGATCAAACGAACGGTAGTGTACAACTTAATTATAACGAAAATACTTTGAGTTTGAACGAGAACGGTTGTAACAATGCCTGCAGAACGTCCAGAGGCGAGATCGTCAAAGGGTTGAACGGCAAACTGCCGGTCGAGAATGTCGCGTCGAGCGTGAAAAAGATTTCCGAGGTATGCGGCAGCGTCGACGTTGACGCTGACGTTCTGTGCAACGGTCACGTTATAAAAGACGACACGAAAGTAGAGTCGGTGAAACCGAGATATTTCAAATCGGGCAGGCGAGGGGGTAGGGGGTTCAGGGGACGGCACAGACTGTCGGTCGAGGAGCGTTTGATCGAGGACAACCGCGCGTATTATAAGGTCGAAGTGTTAGGTAGTAAGTTGCGCTCAAGTGTGGTATCGAACAATAATTCGCAGTGCACGGTGCAGAAGGATGTCGACGACGTGGAGGAGGAGGAGGAGGCGGCGGAGAAGAAGGAAGTGCCATCCAGCGAGAAGCCGGTGGTCGTACGGTTTAAGCGTGTAAGGAAATCGGAGTTGTCGTTGCTCAGCGACGAGGCAGAGTCGTTTATGTTCGGCGAGCCGAGGCGGGACGACTCGAGCGAGGCGAGCGACGACGAGCAAACCAGCGTGTTGCCGAGGGAGACCGAGAGCGATTACAACGACACCGTCAGCTCTGTCTGTCCGAGCTCGTCCATAGACTGTGGCACGCTCATCAAAACGGAGCCCATCGAGGAGGACTCGCAGGACTCGCTGAGCCTCGGTCGAGCTAGGAAAAGAAGACGAACGCAAGCCGAGGCGCTGATCAAGGACAACGAGAATTACTACAAGTTCGAGACGCCTGGTAGCAGGCTGAGGTATCAGGCGCCGTTGACCGGGATCAGAGAGGCCCCGTTCGCCGAGGAGACGACGAGGCCGGCCATCCAAGACCAAGAGGAGGTCGCCGAGAAAGTACAAGCCGATCAGCAAGAGAGAGTATATCCGTCCAAACCTTCGCCGGAAGTCGAGAAGATGCAGTTCTCCTTCGAGGCCGTGCCGAAGTCTGAGCCGTGGTATCAGACGTATCAGCGGCAAGACGAGGGGGCCGAGTACTGGCATTATTTCAGCGAAGGTGACTCGCAAAAACCGTTTCTTTTACCGTATGAGATTGATAATTTTCACGATGTCTTAACGAAGAATCTGAACAGAAGCGACAGCAGGAGGAAAGGTCGAGGCCGGAGCGGCGGTTGCGTCGGACGATCGCCGAGGAAAAGTCCGCGGTGCCACGCGTCCACCTTGGCCATCATGTCGACGATCATTAGGAAGCGGGAGCAGCAACAGCAACAGCAGCCCCCTTCGAATTTGTATACGATAGAGGAGTGCCAGTCCGTTGGCTCGCAAACGAACAACACTCCGAGGCCGGACCAGAAACCGGAGGTGAAGTCGGACCTGGACGAGGACCTGAAGGAGATGGTCAAGACGATCGACGAGATGCTGAACGCGAACGACACTATAGAACTGGAGGACTCTTTCGAAACTGGCGCCGCTCAAATGGAACAGAGTCCTCTATACGAGCCGAGTATCCCGAAAGGCCCGCCGTCGAACTTGCTCGAGTTGCTGGAGAATTGTCACGAGGTGGCGAACTGTTTGGAGAACTCCTCGTGCGCCAGCTCGGAGTGCGGAGAGGTCAGCGTCGAGTCGCCGTCGAAACGCAGGAAAAAACGGAAGAATCGTACCGGTTGGCCCGGGATCAAAATGAAAAAGAAACTCCAAACGAAACACGCGGTTGACGCCGATTGCGACCGGGAGAATTTCTCGGAGAAGAACGTCGAGCGGAACGGGACCGGCTGCGACGTGCAGGACGCGAACCCGCTCGAGAGACTGGTGGACGCGGCGACGAGCGTCCGGATATCGTCTACCGTTGCCGGTATATCGCGGGACACCGAGCAATCGAACTGCCTCGATCACCATCACCATCGTCATCGTCATCGGGAGGAGGAGGACGGATGTTTATGCGAAACGTACACCGAGAACACCGGTTGCCAGGACCCGCGACACGACGGGCAAGAGAAGAACGACGCGAGCATGGAGGCCCTAGACAATTCGGTTCTGCATACGAACACGGAGACCACCGCCTGCACGGAACCGTTGACGCCAGCCAGCGCCGGCGGTGTTTGCACCGAGCCCGAGAGGAATTATCTGTTGAACAAGGACTTCCCGTTCAAGAAGGATCTCTCGGAGATCGAGGAGGAGATATCGGAGAACGATCCTGGCAACGACGAGAATCACGTGTTCGGGAAGGATGTTACTCTCCTCGCGGAACGGCGAGTTCTCGTCTCGAAGGCGGCCATGAAGAAGCGTCAACGGGACAACGCGTCGACGGAGACGTGCGAGTCGCGCGCGGAGCTCGAGAATCACGAGAACGTCTGCAGAAAGGAGACCGAGTCCGGTATAGTCGCGAGAAACCATCACAACGCGAACGGATTGCCGAGGAAACGGAGCCCGCAGAAAATCCATCCGGAGGATCCGAACCCCGAGATAGAGCATCGCAACAACGTGTACAGGGGCGGCAAGGTCGGCAGAGGTCCTGGCAGGAGGCGGATTCATTCGAGGAAGCGAGCCAGAAGGAACAACATGTCCTCCGACACCGTGTACGAGGAGAACGAGAACTGCAAGGAGGAGGCATACTTGAACATCACCTGCAAGAAGCAACAGAGCATGAGAGGCGTGAAACGGCGAGCCGAACACGCCGTGTCCTCGGAGACGACGCAGAACTCGGAGATGGAGTGCGCGTTGTCGGGCCGCGTCAGCCCGGCGATTATGCCAACCTCGGAGCTCGAGCAGAGACGCTCGAGCATCGAGTTCCAGCCGGTCGTTCGAATGATGAAGATCGACGAGCAAGTAGACATGGACCACAGTATTCTTTCGGTGACGATCGCGAGTAACAGACGGTTAAGAAGTTCCAGTTCACCAAGGTCGAACGTTCAGCCGCCGAAGAAACGTTTGAAAACCGGCCGCGGCCAGTTCGGCCGATGGTTGAAGAGTAGCTGAAATAATCCTCGACGAAAGAGGTTGTGCTGTATAGTTTAAATTTCGAAACCGAGACACGGAGAGACGTACGCGCGAGCCACGCGACACACACACAGATTTTCCACGGGATCTCGCTGGTTGAAATTTACTCTTTTACACGGCGAGTCGCCCAACACGACGAACTCGAATTATCGCTGTCCAACGGAACAATACTTTTTTCGAGTTTTGCAATATCTGTTGGGCGATTCTTATACACTTCGTCATTCTACAATCAAATCCGAAAGCAGAATCTGCTCTACGGCGCAACGTTTTCGAAAAATATTGGTTTTTGTACAAAATACATGACTTTGAGAGACAATGAAAAGTTCAAGTTTTAGAATGACAAAGTGTATAAGAATCGCCCAACAGGTATTGCAAAGTAATTTTGGCGTTGGACAGTGATTACTTGCGTCAATCGGTTTTATTGGTAATGTTAAATCGCCGCGTTGGGCGACACACCCTGTACGACCCGCAAACTGTACATTATGTATAAAACATTATTTGTGTACGTAGAGAATAGTATTTAACGCTATTGGCACCCATCGATAGAATTTTATTAATATTCTTCATAGTGTCTTTTTCCGATACCGGGTTCGATCGAGAACCACTGTACATTCTTTAAATATATGCAGTCTCTGCGTTCTCGAACGAGGCATTCTCGTCGTTTCTATGTTTTCACTGTGTTCGTAAAAGACTCGTCATCATTTTGCTTTTGCACGGTACAACGGCGCGCGAGGTGTCCTCGGTGTGAAACGGATGATTTTGTCATTCGCGAAAGCACATTTCCTGAAATCACGCGAGACTGCATACGAAGCTTTATCGTAGCGTACTGACCACGTTCTGTTACAAAACGCGCATCATTGTATGTAACATTAACTATTAAATTCCCTCGCGGAGGGTCCACCTAAATATTTTATTTCGAAGAAAAATAATTGTAAGCCTTTCATGATTACAAAAAAAGAGATGACTATTAAAGATATGAATTTTCCATTAAAACTGAAAGAAAACCTTGTACATGCATTTTCCTGCCCTTTTATTCGTTGCCAATGGTTTTACAATGTTTTATTTTTCTTTTATACATTGTTCGAGTGATAAATTATTTGAGATTTTCGCGTTTCTCGAACTCCTCCTTTAAGGCTGCCAATTTCTTTTGCTTCTGTTTCTTTTTCAAGCCATCCTGTTTCACAAGCGTTTCTTCTTGATTTCTTAAGGAATTTTCACCGTTAATTAAATCGTCTAATTTCGTCAACATATTCGCTCTGGCTATTTCCCTATTTTTAAACAAACTTCTAGTTTCGTGACATTTTACAATTAATCCGGTCGGCGTGTGCTTCAAAAGGACCGCATTGTTCGTTTTATTAGTTGCTTGACCACCAGGTCCAGATCCTCTCACGAATTGTTCTTCGAGATCATTTTCGTCCAGCTTAGGCACACTTGAGTAGTCTAAGAAGCGTTTATAAGATTTATGCCGTACTTGATTACTGTAGTTTAAAGGTCCTATTAATTCTCTGCTGTTTCTACAACCTAACTCGACATTTCTGCTAGTCAACGAAGATATGAAAATAACCAACTTATGAATGAAATAATCATTGTTTAATGAATGCCTGAACATTTTTGATACTGTACAATTATAAGCTTCGCTTCCTCATAACTGATTATACAACACGTTGATCCAACAAAAGTTTCTGCCCTTTCTGAAAAAAATTTATCAATCCATTTAAATTCCTTAGGTTTTAGGTTAAGCGAAATACAGAAACAACCATTGATGCAATACAGGTGCATTAATGATTCAACGAACTGGGGACCGCGTCAACAAGGATAATTATAGTTAATGTTTACCTGCAACTGAAAATTTATCTCTTGCTCATCAGTCAATTGTTTATTTTGTCTAAAACTACTACGAATTCTAGCTCGAAAGTATAATTTATCCGTATATTTCAAATTTCCACCGTATCGCAACAAGTCTTTGTACAATCTTAGAACCATCCGTCTCATTTTGTATTTTTGTGTCTTTCAATTATTCCATGTATTCATTGTTACTCGCATCGTGAATAATAAGCACTTTAAGAGGTTAGGTTTAGCGCCATGTTGCAACAAACACATGCATGTGTGAACAGTACACACAAACATGACTATTTGAATGCATACATGATTATTTGTTATTCTAAAAATACAGGGAAAAAACGATAGAATGAATTAAGCGTTCATGTATAAAGTAATAGTTTATTAAAAAAATTTGTACTCCAAGCGAAAATGGTTTTAAAAAATTTCATAAATATGATCTTCTAGATTAATTCAATAATTATGAAATGGTTGCCCTTAAAATTCTTGAAATTCCATCTCGTATAATTTTTGTATTACCCCGACCGGTTCTAATTCTTTCGCTGTTTCCATTATGAGCTCGTCTATCAGTTTATCGGATATCCTGCTCCAAAAATCGGTGTTAATACAAATTTAAAAGCCAAGTATTATTTCATGTTCCTTACCATGCTACGATATCCCATGGTTTATTCTGTGTATTGCTAGAATACATTGGTTTCGATTGGCACACTTTGTTGTACTCGTTTCTATATGCTAAAATTCGTTGTTCAGTTTCCTTCGAAATGAAAAGTTTCAATTTATGCTTGGTATTCAGACGCGTTGCTTTTCTGTTACCGAGCATCTAAAAAAATGAATCGTAATCTTTGTTTAACACTAGGTTTCAAATATTCAATCGCATTACTTACATTTATCGCAGTCTCGTCTGCCTGACACGAAACATCGCATTGCCTTGTGTTAGAATTTTTATCCGTGGACGTCATACAAATCAATTGTACATTGTTATTGTGCTTCTGAATTTCAGATAAGCTATCACAATACGGAAAATATTTGTTCTTATTTTACCTAAGCGAGACGAATTTTTATTATTATGTTTTATTTACCTTTCCGCTGTAAAATATTTACAACCATCATCCGTTAAAGGTGCTTGAGTGTCAGAATCTTTAGGGGATTGATACTTTTGTAGAAATTTCACCAGCGTTCCCATAGATGTTTCAGACAGATGCTGTGTTTGCAAGTTTGTCTTCTATGAAAAATTTGACGAACAGGTTAACAGACAATTTAAGCATTCAAATAGACCGTGAACTATGAAAAATACGAGAAAATATTTTACTGCGTACACAGTGCTACCTTTTTGGTTATGAGAGTCATTAAATCGCTAACCACAGGAACTAGAGTAGACAAGTGTTCTTTAGTAATTGTAGTCACTTTCTTTACTAAATCATCGTCATTTAAAGTATTTTTTACTCTAGTATCTGTCTCTTTATCTTTCGCGTCCCTAGGTTTCCATATTTCAATGAACGACTTCTTTTCCAATCCTTCAGATTGTTCTACTTTCGTCGCATTACTATGTTTGGTTTGAATTTCTAGATTACTATCCTATTTCACAAAATTACTTTCTTTTTAAACTTATTCTAATTCGTTTCTGTATATTATTGATATATCTTACATTCTCTGAATCGATCGGTACTTCGTCCATCATAGTTTTAATATCATCGTCTTTCAAATACTTCATCTTCTTCGTACAATCGATCAGAACGGTGTCTCGAGAAGACGATGTGTGCGTAGCAGGACTAGGATATAATAATTCTGGCACCGTAAAGTGTTGAATGTGTACGCTTTTCGCGTCCATCACTTTACTATTTCTTCCTTTGTGATACTCTGAAAAATTGATAAAATCATGTATTCAAGATATTTCAAATAACATGTGTAATAATCAATAATACGCAAGTTCCAATACTTTTTCCTCTTAAATCTGTGCCTTTCCTTTGATTAGCTTTAGGTACATCTATACTGTACATGCTTAGTCGACTAGATAAGTTCTTTTTTTTATTTAACTGCCTTCCGTTTTGCAAGGACGTTCTTGCAGGAGTTACTGTGGGTTCGACATGCTTGCGTCTTTCAGATTGCTCTTTCGATTCCAAATTCAATTTTAATTTAGACAAGACAGCGTCGATGTCGTCTTGAGGATCTCTTTCCTGTAACAGAGAATTTTCCTATAGGGTTTCACACCCAAATTGCTAGAATTACTTTTGTTCAATATGTATTATTACCGGCGTGGCATTTACGTCCCCCGAGCAGAAATAATTGGCCGTAATTTCAATCTTATTGCAAATGTCTTTCAATTCGCTAACGATCTGTAATGCATTTTGAAGCTTCGCAGGATGACCCTCGTGGATAGAGTTAGGTATGTGCTTGCAATAGGCGTTCAATGCTTGTATTAACAATTGATAAGCAGCAATCAGTTTTTGCTTAATCATATCTTGATGGAACGCGACACTTCTATGATACTGCTTCCTTCTGCTGGACGCAGCTTCGATATGTCCATGAATGCTCGTTACAAGCCTGTTGAGATTATACAGGTAATTTCTCGAAAACCTAATGCCAAACTCCGTGGTCTGTTGTTGTCTTCTTTTCAGATCGTTATTTCCATCTGGCAAAGGAATTCTATGTAATCTAAATGAAATTTCATTCAGCAATGTAGATATTTTCCTTTGCATCGAAAGAAGCTTGTGTATTGTAAGTGGGTCTGCTTGTACACAAACAGTATCCATTCTACTATTGCTCAAATTCGAATCCGAATCTGAATCGTCCTCAAAGCGGTTAGTTGCGCAAAGTATTTGATCGGTATAATGTTTTTTATGTGTAATAGAAGAATCCGATACAGACTTTTTGGTTCTTGATTTTGTTATTTTTTTGGATGTTTTAAAGTCTTGATAATCGGTGATATTATCTGCTTGCGATATTGGAATCAAAATGTTAGAGTCGTACGCAGCTTTATCTATTGCTGGCATCTTTTGTCTTAGAGAACAGTTCTGTATACTGCTTGGCTAGAATTTAGAAAATAATGTGAACGTTTATCCTTTCATGAATTGTGACAATAATTAACTGAAAATTGTAAAAACACTTACTTCTACACTTGTAATATTTTCATTTCTATTATTCAATTTACAGTTACAAATTCCTTTGTTTCGTTCAGGAAGAGCGTCTTCTTGTAGCCTCTTAAGTTCTCTATCTACATCTTGCATATTTTCTTGTATCAGATCTTTAACGCTCTGCATAGGCAGGTGAATATCTTTCTCTGGAAATCTTACATTATGAAACTCCTGCTCCTTAACGAAAGAGGTCCAGATGCGCTCTTCATCCTCCTTGCATCGTTGCCTCTGAACGCTTTTTAGTACATGCTTAAAATGACTTTCTGGCGTATACTATAATAAACAGCATTTTATATTAACGTGTTGACATATACACACAGACACACACGCACACACACAGAGTTATGTAATATACATATACATGTATAAATACCTTAAATTTATAATCTTCACCCATTTCAAAAGATAGAACATGTTCTCTATCTTTATTATTTATTTCATCGCATTTCTTGCTGTCTACCAAACAAGCCATTTTTTTTCTCGTTACGTCGAAGATTCAAAACATTATTTAAACAATTTTTTTTACATCTAGAAATGCTTCAAAGGCCAAGGATCAAAGCGCGCGCAATTTCTAGAAAAATCGGATACGAGCTTACTTTCCTTCGGACGGTAACGTGAAGGAAATTAATTAAAAAAAAAGTACTTTTCTTTTAGTTTGGAACAAGAGTTAAATTGGCAATGAAATGTCGATGTTTCAGTAGCGTAACATAAGTACTTCAGAGTGGTCGGTAATCGAAACCTGAACATTCGTTTTTGCAATACACAGACATATATATATATACATACGTATTGTCTGCTATAAAGAACGCACGTCGCAGTGTTCGTTTAGTTATTGAAAAAATACTTTCAACTTAAAAGTATTTATCTTGCCCGGTTGTATCTATTTATACAGGGTGTCCCACATAAATGGGAACGCCTAAATATCTTTCGTATTTACAGTCCTATCAGAAAACTTCAGAGGACAAAGCGACACCATTGCAGGGGGGCAATATAATGGTGAAGAAAAAATATTTTTATGTCGTGTTTTTTAATGAAATTTCAAGGTCACCGATGTTTTTTGTAAATGGAATAGTATATTTTTTTACGATAGCATGATAGAAAATAAAAAACTGAATTTAGTGGATACCACCATTTTAACCTTCAGCAAGAATAGTCACGTTGAAGGGGATGAAATGTGGACGTTTAAAACTTACGTGTTTCAGCAAAGATTGCGCGTTGTTTAGGTCGGGTTGACCTGTACATATCATAACAAATGTTCGAAATAGTTTTCATAGTAAGCAGCCTATGTTTATATTAGAGTATGTATCATTGAAATCGTTAAGAGAAGGTTAATCGGTTAGAAAGACCGAAGACCGTGGACCGTTAATATAATATAAAATAATAGGCCCGTACTTTATACAAGGAACTCTTACCGGTATAAAGTATGCCGCATTTTACGCCAGAATTTGTCGGGCCTTTTAGAAGAAATTACGTTACTCGATCGGGAGCGCATGTGGTTTCAACACGATGGTTGTCCCAAGCATTATTCTAAAGTTGCCGGAACGTTGCTAAATATTAAATATCCTGGACGCTGGATTGGCCGACGAGGGCCAATTCCATGGCCAGCCCTTTCTCCGGATCCGACACCATTGGACTTTTATCTATGGGGCAAGAAAAAATGTATTCTGTACAAAGATAAACCCACAACGCCAGAGGATATGCGGCAATGGATTACCGCAGCATGTGCTTCAATTACGTCTCAGGAAATCGACAATGCCTACAGATGATTTATTAAAAGATTGCAACATTGCATAAATGAGGATGGTCAACATTTCGAACATTTATTATGATACGTAAAGGTCAACCCGACCTAAACAACGCGCAATCTTTGCTGAAACACGTAAGTTTGAAACTTGCACATTTCATCCGCTTCAACATGATTATTCTTGCTCAAGGTTATTTCAAGGTCAAAAGATGGTATCCACTAAATCCAGCTCCTTATTGTCTATCATGCTGTCGTAACAAAAATATACTATTTCATTTACAAAAAACATCGGTGACCTTGAAATTTCTTCACCATTTCTTTTTTTTTCTTCACCATTATATTGCTCCCCTGCAATAGTGTCACTTTGTCCTCCGAGGTTTTCTGATAGGACTGTACATACAAAAGATATTTAGGTGTTCCCATTTATGTGGGACACCCTGTATATCGAATGTTTGAGAAATGGCTCTAATTTAACACAGCAATAATTAAAAAAGAAAATGAGAAATAATTAGAAATTCTTGTTTGTTTGTCTTGTGTTATCAAAGAAACAGCTTCATACGTTGGCGAAGTTTTACCGATACATCGTACGTTAATAAACGTTAAGGAAATATTGACAGAAAATATGGGCGCGGCTGCTGTGGTATGCTATGGTCTGATATCATATGTTTAAATGTTATTGGATCAATACTGCAGAGTGCTTGACCAGAGGCGAAACTCCTGTCGGAACCTTTAACCTTTATAATCTTAAACCGGAGAACCTTGGATACAATTTAAATCTACCGTTGTCGCTTCTTTACCGACAGAATTCTCATTACCGACGTTGTCTTGAAAATATCGGAAACCGCGGGAACGTTCGAAACGCAAAACAGATCTCGACCTATTTTCGGAGAACAGTGTTCAAGATGTGCAAGTAGTTTCGTAAGTTCACTCGTGCTTGAAAGGTTACTTTCACCGAATCGGGTAGATCGGTGAATATTCCTGCACATTTCCACGAATTTGAATATTTATATTTGCGCTGTTACACTCGGGCACGCACGCGCGCTCGACAGGTATTGTTGGTCGTTGAATTTTTCGAATACAATTTGCGCACGCATGCGAACTGGAAATTGATCCTTGCAAAATTCCGAAGTTTCGCCTCTGATTAAGCACTATACGTACTCCGGCCGAGTATTCTGTGTCGATACACCCGCTCGTGAGGACATACAAAACACAGGTCGTCCTGCGAACAGGTACCGTTCTGCTTGTCCAAACAGGATCCACCTGACGATCTACAAATTTTACGCGCTATTTTTCAAACTTCTAGAGCTAACTGCACCGATGCGAAACTCTGTTTCTATTCCTCGATCACGCTATCTTAATGTTCACTCGCGCTCTTTGGATCGTACGTGGAATTTGTTCTCCTCCCTATGCTCGGCCAATGTCGGCGATCTTTGAAATCGTTTCGGAACAATTAATCGCTAAAAGTCGATGCCCACCATTGTTGCTAAAGCGTTAACCAATCCTTGGGTTGGTGTGAAATGACGTCAAAAAATCCAGGCGCAGAATCAAGCTCCTCGAAGACCTTGGTGATCGTGTGTCCTGTCGAATTTTCAGCTGTCATTTCGCACTTATACGATCTCTTTTTAAATGTAACTCGTTCGGCAAAACGTCGGAGGAACCTTTGTCATTCTGGGGTAGTATCATTTATTTTCTGACATTCCGTATCTTTTCCGTTATCTCGCGTTTAATCGAAATTGGTCTCTCTGTCGAGGAACGCTTTCGCTTGTTCAGTGTCTGATCACGACGCTGCGAGGCGAGACTATTTTCATTTATACGAGATAACGTCATTGTTTTACCGGTAGTATAATGCGTCGTACGATACTATTGGGGAATTAATATTTACGATGTATTTCTAGATATTTGAAAGCGCGATCTCTTTCGAAAGGGGAGTCTCTTCATTTCGTTCGTCCGCGTTTAGAACGCAGGACATTTTATCTCTATAAACCTGCGGTGAACATTTATGTCTTATCCACCGAACTAAGTATTAAACTCTGAAGAATGGCATCCGAAGTGCTGGTTAAATTGCCGAAAGTACCAACAACGGTATCGTCGGTTCCGAAAGTATCCTTTCCTCAAGTAAGAACAATATTCATTTCTCGTTGTTTCAACTATATTGTAAAAGCTTTGAATAATATACGTCGCTTCGAAGGGAAAGAAACCACCATCGGATATAGTAGCTCAGTTAGAACAAAACATGAAATTCTTGCAAGAACAACATCAAGTAACACTGGTTGCTCTACACGAAGAAGTAGATTCTCTTCGCCAGAGGAACAGAGGTAAATCGTTATACTTCTAGCGTAACATAATATACTTCTAATAACATGTTACAATTTTTCGTTTCTCTACAGATTTACAGTTCCAATTAGTATTTTCGAAAGGATCTGCTTTTGTACCTAGTAGTCCTTCATCCCCCGAAGATAATGGAACTGGGTTTACGAAACCAAAGGTAATTACTATGGTTTTGTAGAATGAGAATATAAAAGATTAGATACACGATTCGTTTCTCTCGTTTAGGATAGCCCAGGATGCGTGAATGTTGCGCCGTTGCAGGTGGAACTACTGGAGAAAGATTTGCAGGATATGAAAATATCTTTGCAGGAGGCTAAGACACAAAATCAATACTTGTCCGAGATCGTTGAAAAACAGAAAAAGTTAGTAATCACGATCGATAAGGTGAAACACTAAATGAAACAAAAAATTCTATTTGCTGCAGGAAATTGGATTCGTCGACGGAACAAAAAGCAAGTAAACAATCGGTAACGGATGTTGGGATTCAAGTCGATTGTTTTCGACTGAATCAGACCGAAAAGGCCGACTTGCGATGTGTAGAATCGATGGTAAAACAATTAATGAAACAGATTATAGATCAAAGGAAAGAAATTGAAAAGTTAAAAGAAGTATTAGAAAATGCAGCAAGTGTTAATAAAGGTGCTCGTTCTCGCGACAGCAACAACGGTCACCATAATCGAGGATCACCAACGAGTTCTACGCAGGAACAAATGCCTCATAAATTTCCGCCTTTGCAAAGTCAGAGTTATTGGCATCGTCGAACGCCTAGGTAAAGCGTGATGCACCAATTTCTTTATTGTCTCGTGGTAACATCTCGGTTCGTCTGATTTCAGAAATGGCAAAAATCGACACGATAAACAAGTGGACTTTACGGAAGTGGACTCTACGGAAGTGGACTTTCCGGATATACCGCAACTTGAAAATGTGTACCGCCATTATAAAATTCACCAAAATTTTTGGCTTCACACGTCGCAGAAACATCGAAGAGATAACGATAACAATCATCACCACCACCAACATCAACATCATCATCGTTATAATAATCATAACAATCATAATAACCACAATAATCATCATGATCACCGACGGGATTACAAGGACAGAAATCCGAAGGATCATCAGAAAGAGTTTGTTGATTCAGCGGAAGGATCGAGAGAAGCAGATAAATCGACGGCTAGTAAATCATAAAGATATAGAAATAGTCTGCAAAAATATTAGACGCGCTGCAGACGCGTTTTGTTCTATTCATCTGAATACAGGTGATCGCAAGGAACATTTCGATAGCGATATATTTGTTAATAAGTGAATAATCTACTTTTTCTTCTACCTGCTTAAAACTAATACTTAATGTTAATTACACACGTACAGCTTGCCATAGAGATAGCGGTAATATTGAATTGAGATTATACGATCTTTAATGTGGAAATCTAGTTGAATTTTACTATTGTATTCTACCGTTGTAAAGGTAGAGTATCTGTGCTTCACGAGTCAGTGATAATTAGTAAATATAATTACTTGCGCTGTCGCAAATTCAAAGAAAGAGTGTGAAATTGTTTCATTTATCGCTGAAAGAAACAATAACGTACTTCTTTTTGTTTACGTGATCATGATGATAATGATAATGATGATGATAATGATGATGATGATGATGATGACGATGATGATGAATGATGGCGGTAAGGATGTTGACAATGATACCAATAAAAAGAAAAATACGACCAATATTTATATGATGTTAGTTTCTCAGGCTTAAATTGACCAATGCTTAAGCTTAATGTGTGCGCAAATTTCAGTACGGTGTGTAAGTGTATTCGATTTTTACTTACAGGTTACTGAATATTATTTATTGTGATATAATAGACTTCGTATATGTATATAGTTTTACAGATGACGTTAGCACATCGTTCTATGATCAACCTGTCATCGATGTTACATCCAAATATTTTCTCCGTTCTAACAATTTATACATTACGTTCGGACCTGTATAGAGAAGCGCAAATGACAAACTTATTATAATCGTAAAAAACCATTTAATTAAACACCGTTTCTCTCTTTGCCTCTCTTATTTTTCTTTCTTTATCTTTGTTACGTACGCCCTCTATTCCCCGTCAACTACACCTACGTTATGAACGTTTTCTGTTGCAATAACAGTAATATATTTAACGTAGAAACATTTCTTCGAGTAGACAAATAAATCTATGCTAATAAATTGAACGACTACTCAGGGTTTTTGCGATATAACGTAAGCTGAAATCATGCGAATCCGCGTATCGTTACGAGTATGTGATGTAAACATCAAATTGAGAACCACTTTACAGAAAGAGAGACAGTTGCGCGTTTAAATTTGAAAACTGAGGGGTTATGGAAATCGCGCGCGTATGCCGCAAGACACGGAATGAAATTACGTGCGAAATAAACATTGTCCTTTTACCCCGTTGTTTGACAAATAAACGTTGTTTTGTGAACTATTTTATCAGATTTGACACGAAGAAATAAATGAGTTGCGTGAACGTGACAAGTATTCCGTAATTTCTGTAAATAATCAGCACGAGTTTCTCGAAATGGATCGTATCTCGGAGGTAATTGTTCATATCCATTATCGAATCGATTTGTCGCTATTCAGTTATCAATTTATTCGTATCCGTACAGGTCAAATTCTCCGATTTTCAAAATGACGAACGGTACAGGAAGTTGGAACGAGAATTGAAGCTGGCAAATCTCAGAAAAGGAGCAACACCAGATAAATCATGGGCTTTATCCATGTCGCCCAGTCTGTCCAGTATTAATGTGGATGCATCCGACATAAATTGCAATGTTCCAGATCCATGCGCCTTTAGGGTCGGCAGCGAAATCGTCTCCTCCAGTAACAACCTCAGGAACATAGTCTTGAGAAAGGATGCAAAGAATAATTATCGAACTATGTGCACGTCCAGCGTCAGGGACTGTAATAGTACGAATGGTTTACAAGAAGATTATTTTATGATGCCACCTCCTAATTTTAATTTTATCGCCAGTGCTTCTAAGAAAGCGAACAGTACTCCGTTGCCTAATGTTCCTAGAAGTGGGCCGGCGTTTCAGGGCAAATGCGCGAACAAACAGTCACCTAAAAAAACCAATTCTAGTTCTCCGCAAATTAGTCCTAATAATGCAATGCAACATGCAAAGAATAGGATTAGAATCTTTACCAGATGGAAAGTAATGTTAGACAAACAGGGCCAATTGGTTGTTCAAGGAACAATAAATGGGTAAGTCTACGTGAAGTATGTACGAATTATTCTGTATTAATTTTGCCTTAATATTGCAGTAGCCAGTTTGCTAGAAGCAAGCCTATAGCAAGAATGTTGACGTCAACTAAGATTCTGTCTATATTTAATCATATATACCAGCTGGAAGGCAATATCGTTGACAATGAGCTTGGTAAATATTTTTCAATATTATCAAAGTCGAGTTTTGAACTTTAAGAATTTTTCCGTAATCAAAACGGACAAAAATTAAAAATTTATTGGACAGTATATTTTGTAATGCTTTAAAACTAAAGTACGATTACTTTGTAGAATTACCGGATTATGTCCGAAGTAAATTTTATAACGGATTTCCTGACGACTGGGAAAACGTTCATCAGATTTGGCATATGTATAAACAACAAGGATCCATGCTAACATTTCGCTGGCCCACCCCACTCGCAGACAGCGACGATGACTTAAGAAGCGAAGTAACAGATCTCACGATTGCATCTATAGAAAGTATGAATATATCTTTAGCGAATTCGCTCACTTATTCACGAACAAATAGAAACAAAGAGAACTTGAATATGCAGAGTCTTAATGTAAGCGAAGATAATCAACAGAACGGGAATACGGAACATTCTAAGGAATTGGCAACCGCAGTTGCAGAGTATCCTTACGGGGACAATAAAACAAAGAAATTGAAAGACAAATTAAAACAATTAAACATCATTGTTAATAGTATAGCAGATAAGAACTGCCCTCAAGAGTTTGTTAGTAAAGTCATTGAAATATTTGACTGTTTGAATTATGTTGTGTCGTATGGATCGAGTAGGGAGAACGAATCCAACACGGAAATGACGACATTGGAAGAGGACAAAAGTGTAGTGCAAGAACAGAGGAAACATGTGATCAATGATAAATCGATTTCTTCGAACAATGGTATTGACTTCAATAAGAGTAAATGTAAGAGCATTAATATACATCCGGACAAAAGTACTGCTTCTAATGACCGTTCATTAAAGTTGAAAAATTCTGCTAAAGCTAATAATTGTATAGATGAAGATAATTCTGATAGCGAAAGTGAAGTTTATACCGGAATTCCGAAAATATCTGCAGAGCGAATATTACGGCAAAGAGGTTTAATGAAAACTTATAAATATAAGACAAGATCAACAAAACGTTTGCAACGGCAATCCAGTCTTTCGGAAAAGAAGCAAACTTCGTCGATCAACACTGACAATATTAATCACATGTATTATAACGATTCCAGTGTTAGTATTATCGGAGAACACACGGAATTTTCAGATGTGGAGAAATTGACGAATTCTGGGGTAGAAAATAACGTTAATAAGGACGTTAATCTCGGTAAAACAATAAGATCGCAGTGGAAAGAAATAAATGTTTCTACCAAAGGAAGAAATCCACGTGAAATGAAAGAACATTTCGTTCAAGAAAATCCAACGACTCTTCATAAAGTAACAGAAAATTGTTCTGACTCTTCCGATGTAGACGAAAACGATACACGTAGAATTAATGGAACTTTAGAAAATGAGAATGCAATTTCAAAAACAATTCTTTTGAAGAAAACTTCAGACAAACAAACCTATAACATTCTGAATAATAATTGTCAGACTGCGAGTAACACGTCCAAGCCTGTTGTGGTTAGTTCTGTGGCTGTTGATGTAAATAAAATGTATAAAGAAATTGCGCAAACGAGAAACGTTGATGGAGATAGCAGACGATCGGAGAAAGAGGTGCAACATTTGACGAATAAAAAGTCTCCTGTAAAAACACCTAAAGCTCTAAAGAACATTGATTCGGGCTTGTCAATCGATTATGATCAAAAGGAACACGAAGGATCAAGAAAATTGATACAGCTGGATCGCACACGTATTTGTGGAGATAAACAAGTCAATGGTGATACCAAAACTGAAAAATTATCCAGCTGGTTTCCGATACTTGTATGCGATCCTGAATTGTGTTTATGTTTTGAGGGTAAATTACTGAAGTAAGTGTTTTTATATATGTCCTGTTAACCGATGATATGATCATTAATATGTATATATATATATATATATATATATATATAACGCGTTAACATGAATGTGTAGCGATGCTGGCCTCGTTGTTAATAGAAGATTTAAAACGGATGCTGTGCTTCGTCGAGTATCACCGAATCTAATCGAGACGATAAGTCACAAGTTTTACGAACTAGTCGGTGATTTCAATAAACACAAACATGGTAAGATATTCTAATGCTCCGTGTATCTCAAAAACTGTGGTAGAATTAATTCGAAATTACTGTTGCGTGTACAGCTGTACCCAAACAGTTACTGAATCAATGCCGTCAAGGATGTCCTGCAAACATAAATATGTTTTGCAAGAAGTGGAAATCATTGCAAAGTAACAATGCAACCGAGAATGAACACAGTACAACGAACATTCGCGTGAGCTCGAAAGGCAGGAGAATTATACCTCCGTTAAATTATTGGACTGGTAAAATATACAAACCACCTGTTTTTCAATCGATCAACAGTCGAGCAAAATAACAATCTTGTTCTTTCGCTTCAGGTGAACGTTTCTCGATGATAGAAGATAATTTGGTGTGCTCACCTGGTTTGAATCCACTAAAAACTCCTACTAAGAGTAAACATACGAAAGAAACGAAAAAACAGCAAAATACTTCGAACAAGGAAAACGGTTCGAAAGAATCGAAGGTGTGTTTGTCGTTACGTCTTGTGACTTTTGATTTCTTGTAAATGTTACTTTTTTAAAGTGTTTTACATTTTATACCGCAGAGCCCAAACACATATTTGACAGAAAATAAAACGAACAAGGGTATCGTAGATGGTACGAAGAAATTTGAGGGTGCTAAAACCGAAGCGGTAAGACGAAAAAAGAAGAGACTCGTACCGCAACTGTCGAATTCAAGTAACACTTCTGACGGTAAAAGCTCTCCCGTGAAAAAGGTAATATATTTCTTCTTTTTTATTGCACAAGCTTCTTCCTCCTTTTCGAATACATGTATATTTATTCTACGCTCAATTTGGCAGAGACAAAGATTTACGGTGAATCTACAGGAATCCTATACAAACGACGATGAAGACGAAAGCCCAAAAAAACTGGTAAATGATTTATTACTACAGATTTGATCAGACCAGCGAAGATATAATTGCATATTATTCGTTCTTACAGCGTAAACATTCCTTGAAGGACGAAGAAACTAAACGGAAGACAAGGTCAAGTGATAAACCGGTTTTGACACCAGTCCACGTTAAAAAAATGTAATTTTCGGGAGTATTGTATTTGTAGTTTTGTTCTATACAATGTTCGATGTTGTTGACGCTCAGCGTACTTGTTCAGGTCGACGAATCGATACTCATCTTCAACTGGAAATCGTTGCAGCGAAAATTACGTGTTCTGCCGAAAATCTCGGCGGAAGGAAGATGACACGTTGTCCGAGGATCAAGAATCTTATGTACAATAGAGAACTGCACGTTGCACGTCTTTAGAATATTTCCGTTCGCATGAACGAACATATAAATATATATATATTATAGCTATGGCTGAAGAGAAGTAATATTTTAATGTTTTAAAGTTTTATATGTATTTCGCTACATTCGTAAATAAAACACGAAAAAATAAAAGTATTGTGTAGACTATTTTATTGTTTAATAGTGTGATTTAACAATTGTATAAAGCACGTAAGAAATATATTCCATTCCTAAGCCAGTAACATAAAAAATGTACAATAACTCAGCATCGGTGGAGTTAAAATCGAGGCGCAACATGTTACATGTACCAAGGTGTAAGTCGATATGCGGTAGTATGGAGAAAAAAAAAAGAAAAATGAAAGTTTAGTAAACGGTGTTTTACGATTTTTCAAATCGTACGATGACGAATACGTTTAAACGTAATCTAGTACTCGAATGACGCCTTATATGTACATATGCGTGTATATATGGTAGCATGCCATCTTAGTGTGCATCCAATATCGCTTTTCCTACATATATAAACGTGCAGGGGAAGATAGCCGATTTATTAATGTGTATAGTAACTTTATAAATGGCTTCGCCATTCTCTCTTTTTTTTTATACAGTGTGATAGATGTTCGTCGCTATGGGACGATCGAATCTTCGATGCGATGGGACGCCATGCAATTCCCAATTCGCTTACGGACATTGCTGTACGGTTTTCTCCTTTCTATATCGTGCCGAATTATATCGTCGAAAGCATGAATTATTAAGTGGACATTAATCCGTTAGCTTTCGTCGTACAGGGGAGTGCCGTCTCCGCTGAGAGACATACTCCGAGGACTAGAATTAGTATGCGGCGTTCCGCGTGGGGATTTGTAAGATGGAGTTCGCGTCGAAGTTCTGTTCCGCGGGGTTGTCCTTCCGACCGATTCCTCGTAGTTTCGAGGGGTTTTCCTCGAGTCCTCGTATCTTGGGGTCGAGCTGTTAACAGAAATAAATTATGCGAACACGATGGAAGATGGTACAGCAACATATTAACAACCGAGTGAGGCAGTTAAAACAGATCAGCCGAATATAATATTCTAAGTTGTTTCAACGCTGGGCTTACGGGGTGAAAACAACCAACACACAAATTTACATTAAAATGAACTGACAATAAATAAGAGAAACTGCAACAAAAAAAAAATCAAATTTTTAATGTATTGTTTAAACAAAAAACTTTTCTGGCGCGACTACATTTCCCATTGAAGAGCACACAATTTCAAATTTTATCGACCTCTGGTTTCCCAATTTTGACGGCTGTTTTCACCCGCTTCAAAGTGGACGTAGGCACTTACGACATTCGAGGGCCGGTTTTCAATCTGGCCCAGGCCTCGGCCGCCTTCTTCCAATCCATCGGGTCTCCGGGCGTGGACATCGGGGGCGTGGGTCTGTGCGACGGGGTGGACCTATGGTGGCCGGGAGTGGCGACCGAGGGAGGAGGTGGATGAACGAAGGGACCCTGCTGGTGATTAGGCGTCTGCTGCCCGTATCTGGGAGTGGGCTGGCCATGGTGCGGGGTATGATGCGGCGTCTGGTACGGTGTCATGAACGGGGTTTGCCCGGACGGCGTGTACGGTGTGTTCGGGTACGTGTGAACGCCGCCATAGCCGGCCACGCTCGCTGTACCCGGTGTGTGCGGCGGATAATGGTGCGGGGTTTGGTTCGCCACTTGCGACAGAGAGTGGAGCATGTGATGAGGAAGATTTTGCGCGACCCTTTGTATCGCTTCTTGATTCATTCCTGCAACAGATTCGACGAGTCGGATTGAGCCCGAGGGTCGAGGGGGTCGCAGGATCCGCGTCGAACAGAAAACTACCCACCGCTCACGGCTCCCGGAGTGGTGTGGTAAGGTGTTCTGGAAGTCATAGCGCCGCGCGGAGTGCTGGGGGTCGATTGCCCCGGCACAGGATCTCGGAAATGCTCCTTGAACCAGCGGAACAGGTCGTTCACTCTGCCGAACATTTGCCCGCGGAATCGGAACCCCTCCGGCGACACTGTCACGTACTCGTGGCGGCACCGAGCCCGTGGCAGGTAGGACAACAGGAATTTGCCAGGGTAGTTCTGAAACGTGTACGGAAAACGTGTGAGCGTGTTGCGTCGCGCCGGCCAATCAGCATCGCCGAAACAGATCGTTACGGACCTTCGCCGCGGATATTATGTACGGTATTCCGCCGGGGTTCTCTTTCTTCTGCTCCTTCAGTATCTCCTCGGCCTTGTCTTTGATACCCTCGACGGTGGGCTTGTAGTACTTGAAGTCCAACAACTCGGAGGCGTACGCGGCCATCGGGTTCACGTGTCTCGCTATTATCTCGTCCAGGTCCTCGAACTCTTCGTTACCGATCCACAGGCTTTGTCCCAGCGAGAACGCGTTCTCTTTCCCTTCCTCCCTGACGTCGATGTGCTGGTAGACCTCGTCGGTGACCTTCCACGTGACGGTCAAATGGTCCGCCCCTTTGCTGCTCGGCCTGACGATCGCCTCGCCTTGCTTCATCGTCTGCATCAGCTTCTCCGCCTCCGCGAAGCTGATGTTGTGGAACGACGGATGAACGATCACCCGCTTCACGTAGGTCTGCCGTTGCTTCGCCTTCTTCGCGTCCTCCTCGACCTTCGCGTCCTTCTGCTCCGCCTCGGTGTCGTAGAACGGATCCCGTTGCGGTCTGAAAGCCAAGAGAACGACCGTCAACCATCGAAAAGATAGCACATTGTACAGATAAATGGTATTTAGCTTTTCAAGTAGTACATGAAATCAAAGTAAGTTATTAGTCCTTCAACCTTCTTGAATTGTACAGATTTTAGTAAAATTTGGTACAGTGAATATATTAACGTAAAAATTCATTTTAAAACCTGGGAAAATGATTCCGTCACCCACGTATGGCTGACATGGCAGTGAACGTGTTAAACAAAAAAAAGTTTGTTTTTTGACCTTGATATTCAAGGTGAAGGATAGTGTTTTTATGTCAGTTTCCACGAAATCGTAGGTGTAGAATCACGCTATGCTGGCCGTGACATATAATTTTGTGACACCCTTTACATCGGTGCATTACTGTTATTCTGCTGTCCACGAAGAATTCCATGAAGAATCCCAGGGGTGGTTTATACATCCGATACCTTGTCGATACAGCGTAAAATAATACAAAATACGCTTCGAATAGAAAATAGAAGAGAGTCAGAAATCAGAATGATAATAAAATCAATGTTAACCAAAGTTCGACCAATATGCAGAATAACAAGCCGTGATTAGGAAAGTCCAGAAATAGTACCACCGTACCTCCACTCGTGATTCTTGTCCGCGAGATCGCTGCTCTTGCTGGTGCACTCGACGCTGAATCGTTCGACCTCGATCTTGATGATCCGGCAATGAATGATCTGTCCTATGCTGACCCTTTCCTCGGGATTGGCAACGTGTCTGTCGGACAAGTTTTTAATGTGAATGTAGCCGGATATCCCGTTGTCCAGCCTCAACCTGACGCCGGTCGCTTTACCGGGGCAGGCACCGGCGTCGAAGTGATTCCACACCTCGGAGAGCTCGGGGAAATCGTTCTTCAGACAGAACGGACACTGCCAGAGGCCGGTCTCGTCGTTTCTGACGGGATTCGCTTGGTCGAGTTGGTCGCCCTGCGGTTTCCGGTGGCTGATGCCGACCACGGTCGCCAGGACCAGTTTACCGACGTAGAACGTTTCCGGCGTCTCTTTGGTCAGAACGTCGAAGAGCCTCTCGGCGCTCGGCGACTGATAGGGGACACGCAGATCCTTGTACCGGCTGTTCAACTCTGCCCGGATGTCGTAGAGGGTGACGCACTTGTTCCCGAACCCTTGCCTCTCGAGCTCCTCCGCGAACGCATCCAAATCGAGATCCTTCAGCCTTTCGGGCGACTCGAGGATCTCTTCAAGGGCACCGGCGGGGTTCGCGTCCTCGTCGTCGTACTCGAGCGCGTCGACCGCCATCTTCCTCGCCCATTCGTAGGTCTCCGGATGGACGCGCGAACCGTCGAGCACCTCCACGTACGCTTCGGTGCTGTCTCCCAAGCTGTTCGTATCTATCTTGATAAAACCGGCGCAATTAATAAAGACCTTCGGCCCCATGTGGCAAGCGGTGACCAGCTGCGTTCTATTCTCTAACCTTTGGTTGGTCTGCTTCAGCATTTTGATCAACGCCTGGCCCTTTCTCGGGCCGAGGCCGCAGACGAATTGCACTAGGTTCCCGCAGTAAGCTTGCTGCACCGCTTTGTTCACGTCGACGCCGACCTCGTTCACCCTGTTGACGAACTCCAGATAGAGGTTCTCGAGGAGCTCCTCCTTCGGCAACTGATCCTGCAGACTGTGGTACTTCAGACAGAGGATCTCCTCGTCCGCGGTGCACAGCTGGGAGAACTCGACCAGAGGGTCCTGCATTCTTCTGGCCAGAGAGATCGCCTGCCGAAGCAGTTCCGGATAGTCCCGGAACTCGGACACGCCCTTGTTGCTGTTCGAGTAGATCTTGGCCAACTCGTTGTCGCAGATCTCGACCTGGATCGTCGGGAACTGTTCCTCCTCGGCCAGGGTCGCGATGCACTCCTTGACGTCGGCCGCGATCATCATCGCCTCTCTGGACTCGCCTCCGATCACCACCACGTGCGGTTTCTTCGTGGCCAGGAAATTCCTGAGGGCCAACAGGTCGGCTTCCTTCATGACTTTCTCGTCCTCCCGGTAGCTGTTCTTCCGTTTCATCAGATGAGGCAACCTCAGGTAATCGGTGCACTCTCCGTCCGGAGCCACGAGGCAAGTGAACGCGGCCTGCGAGTAATCGGGGACGTACGCCAGACCCATCACCCGAAGCCCTTTGCTGGTGTCCCATTCTTCGTCCTCCTCTTCCGGCAGCTCGCAGCTGTACGGCGCCACCTTGATCCAGTTGTACATTTTACGACAACAGGCTCTCATCACGCACTCCTTCGCCTCCGCGACCAGGTTCGTTCTCAATTCTTTCTTCAGGCTCGGTATCACCATACGCGTCAACGCCATCTCCACGCTACCGACTCGGAGAGCGTTCCAGTCCTGAACGTTCTTGCTGAACTCGTCCCGGTAATAAAGTTGCTTCGTCTCGTCGACGTAGCTGCTGCTGGTGTTGCCCTCGATGCTGTCGCTCAACGAGATCGATATCAGTTTGTCCTCCTCGGCAATCACCAGGTTCAAGAACTGGTCGCCGACGAGATCGCGCACCGGCTTGTCCTTTAGATACTTCATCCCGTAGACAGGATGGTTCTCGTCGATCTCCTTGATCCCCTTTTTCGTCGGTTTCACCGATATCTTCGCCCTCTCCATATACATCTCCCGAACGCATTTCCTGACCAGAGGCTCGCGAGCCAACTGTATCGCCACCATTAATTGCCCGGCCTTCAGCACTTCCTCCGGCGTACCGAGAACCTGACTGCAGTACTCGTTCGCGATGGTCAACGGCTCCGTCGGCTCTTGGTCGACCTCGTGCCGTTGATAGTTGTCCCGCAGATTCTCGGCAAAATGTTCCGGCGAGAGGCCAAACTTCTTCGCCAAACCGTCGAGTCCGGCTCGCCTGCAGATCGAGTACGGACCGGTCCGTACGGCTTGCTTCAACGTCTCGTCCGGCTCCTGTTCCTCTTCGACCTCTGGTTCCTCCTCCGGCGGTGGATCTTCGCCGTTCTCCTCGGCCTCGGCGAGCTGTTGCCTTCGCTTTTGAATCTTCGCTTCCCGCCGCGCCTCTTTCTCCTTCTGACGAGCAGCCTCCTGCATCGCTGGGATCTCGTGGCTATAGTAGAGCATGAAATGATGGTAAACGTCGTTCAGTTCCTCGCTGGTTTGCACGTTCTTCAGCCGTTCTATGTCGTCGTCTTTGATCACCCGCACGTTGTCGGCTAACGGAGCGTCGGGATTCTTCATGATCTCGTCCAGCTGGTGATTACGCATCTTCTCGAACAACTTCAACAGGTTCTCTTTCCTCTGACGCAGTTGACACCATTTCGCGTCGAATTTGTACACTTTCCAAAGATCGTTGATGTTCAGTTCCGGCAGAACGTATTCCTTTCTGTAGAACGATATAAACGGAATCTCGAAATGCTGGTTCCGCATGAAGTCCAAAGCTTTTTTGATTTTCCCGATCGTCTGCGGCCCCTTTCGCGCCCTCTCTTTAGCCTCGGCGTTCAAGTGAGCGTCTTGGATGGAGACGGTCGGACGACAGAACGCCTGCTTGTAGATCCACTCGGCTTCCAGGTCCAATTCGTCGGAACCCTCTGCGACAGCTGTGACAGGAACCGAACGGAGCTGCATCCTTTCCGGTATGTCCGTGTTCCGTATCTCGTTGTCCATGTCGGTGAAATGACCGCGTTTCAGTTCGCTGGGCTCGTAAATCTCGAAGATGCTCTTCCTCGTGGTCTTCTTCTTCAACTGTTTCTTTGGTCTCCTCGGTCTTTCGGCATCCTCCTCGTCCATATACTCGTCCTCCTCCTCCTCCTCTTCTTCTTCTTCCTCGTAGTCCTCCTCCCCATACTTACCAAACTCGTCGTAATCGAAATCGACGCCAAAAATATCTTGGGCCTCTTGCAAGGCCGCGTCCGAAAATATAGGCTTTTTCTTTTTACGTTTCTCGGCGATCGGTCTGCCGTCATCATCGACGATAAAATCATCCTCGTCCGTGTACTCTCCCTCGCTTCCCTCCTCGTCGAATATCTCCACCTCCGGCCTGTGGCTTCGCTCGCTCCTCCTCTCGTCCTCCTAATAAATAACGAAAACCTATATCGTGCGGCCGAAGTAGAAGCGCAATGGTGGATTCGTCTTTCTGGCTACCGTACATACCATACTAATTTCTCTTTCCTGATAGAGGTATGAAAACAAGCACAAAAGTTAAGCGTTTCACGTTATGAGAAACAGCGAATGTTTGATTAGAACTAAAAACAAAATCAGATATAACAACACGTATGGACTCAGAATCGGGCTTACATCTCCGGAGCCTTCGAACAGCTCGTTCGCGATAGCATCCCTATCCTCGTCGACCTCCTTCTCTTGTTCCTCTTCCGATTCCTCATCTTGTATCCTGCGGAGGCGTTTGAAACGTTTCTAAAGTAAAGGATCACATCACTACATCCGTACGATCGATCGATCTTTGCGAACACCACGCTAATTCGTATTGCATATATACCCTTTCAACTTTGACTCCCAGGTTCTCTTCGATCAAGTCGTAGTCCTCGTCTTCCAGTCGATCGTCGAAATCTTCGTCGTCGCTTTTCTTACGTTTTTTCGATGTACCGGACCCATCGCTGTCTTCCCCCTCGCTTTCCTCGATGGGGTTGTCATCTATCAGGTCTTTCAGTTCCTCGCGCAACCGATCCTCGTCGTCTGCGAACGAATATCAAACAACTGGACTTGTCTCGATTGCGTAACAATTACCGTACGCGAATAGATATGGCACTTTCGAGGATAAAAAAATATTCCATGCCCGACCGTGACGGAAAATCGAAATATGTTACTACATCGTCTCACCTTCCTCCTCCTCTTCCTCGCTCTCCTCGACGGCCTTTATCTTTTTCAACTTCTTTTTCTCATTTTCGTCCAACTCCTCCTCCTCCTACAATATAACGGAACACATCGATCAGTGACATAAGCTGCCGAACATTGAAGAAATGGAGATAAACGAGTAGCCGCACAGCCGTTTCCAAATTCGAACGAACAAACAAAAAATACCTCGCTCTCCTCCGCTTCGGAGTCCAAGAAATCGGCCATTTCTCCGCCGGCAAGTTCTCTACTGCGAGACGGTAGAATTTATTCGGAGTTCAACAACATAGGGGTCCGGGGTCAAGTCCGTGTCAAGTCACTACGACCACTTTGGAGAACTTTACGATGCTTCGCACTCGCTTCAGCTGTACCAGAATCACCAGAATGTCTGTCGTTGACGCTAGAGGGATTACTGGGAACACAATGCCTCCGAAAAACCCTAGTCAACAGGAAACACTGGGGAAATATCACTAATATATATACCACAGACGAGGTATAGGTGAAATGAGAGTGCTAGTCCAGGTTAAAAAGACGATCCAGCTTCTGTTCCAGGCTAAAAAGATGATGCAGGTTCTGATCCAAGCTAAAAATTAGACTAGGAGGCAGCACTATACCGGATACATCGCATAAAGTAAAGAAATAATGGGGAATAATCTTGTAGAATTAAATATAAAGAAATTTTAAATTAAATTGACACCTACTATTTTATTCAAGACTGTTACAAAATAGTTACAAACTAGTATAAATAGTTACAAAATAGTATAAATAGTTACAAAATAGTATAAATAGAGTATAAATATATAAAAACTTTCTATAAAAAGTGGACAAATAAAAAATGTCCTCTTCGATGTAAAATTAGCACCGACTTATTTCTACGATGGCCCCATGGAGAAGAAAACAGATCTTGAAACCGCGCCCTCTCTTTCCTATTGGTTGCCTGCGCCTTTCTGTCTGTCTTCCTTTCTTTCAT
>CM052134.1:15288099-15364765 GCA_028454255.1 Halictus ligatus
CTAAAAATGAATGCAGGTTCTGTTCCAAGCTAAACATTGATGTAGGTTCTGTTCCAGGCTAAAAAGATGATGCAGAAAAGTGGGGACACTAACTACTAACTCCAACTACTTTCTATACTACCTATAACCTACGTCACCGTTGTCCGTAGGCCGCCATGTTATCCGTGCATCTGGCATCCCTGAGTATAAGTGTGGCACTATAACGGGCGTTTGGACGATTATACAAATTTATCGGTATATATTTGATGTTTGAAAAATGAGTCGCAGAAGGGTTCACGAAGAAGACGATGGATACGGTAAACTCATGCATTTCATTTGCAATATTTCGATACAGGTTTATAGTTTCGATAAATATCGGCTGAATTGTTGACTATTATTTTGTCGATCGACGTATTTCATACCTTTCTTAATAATAGAAACTTTTCTAGAACGCGCATACAAGAAACGTAGAAGGGTATCCGAGAATCAAGAGATAGAAGATCGACTCGAATCTCTTATTTTAAGGGTCGGAGAGAAGTCTACGTCATCTTTGGAAAGTAATCTCGAAGGTTTAGCTTCTGTATTGGAAGCCGATCTTGGATTATTTCGTAGTAAAATACTTAGAATCTTGACAGAATGCGCGATCAGAATGCCAGAGAAATGTACAATATATACTACTCTTGTTGGATTGCTAAATGCAAAAAACTTCAATTTTGGCGGCGAATTTGTCGATTACATGGTGAAGAATTTTAAGGACGCATTGAAGGCTTGCAAATGGGACGTAGCTAGATACTCGCTAAGATTTCTGGCTGATCTAGTAAACTGCCATGTTTTATCTTGTGGCTCTTTGATGCAGTTGTTTGATAACATGTTAGACGCCGCTAACGAAGATGGTGTGCCTCAAGTAAGACGCGATTGGTAGGTAAAAAAATGGTTACTTGGCAAGAAAATAGGTAATATTTCGATTTGAAATTGAACCATTTCAATTGTGTCTGATAGGTATGTGTATGCAGTACTATCGACATTACCTTGGGTTGGACGGGAGTTATATGAGAAAAAAGAGCAAGAATTAGATCATTTGATGGTGACAATAGAAATATTTTTAAACAAACGAAACAAGAAGCACCAACCAACTTTGAGAGTTTGGTCGAGCGATACACCGCATCCTCAGGAAGAGTATTTGGATTGTTTGTGGGCTCAAGTGCGAAAACTTCGACAAGACAATTGGGCGGAAAAACATATACCTAGACCTTATCTGGCATTTGATTCGATACTGTGCGAAGCGTTGCAACATAATTTACCAACGATAATGCCACCACCTCATCATGAATCTTATTCTTATCCTTTACCTACAGTAGTTTTTCGGATGTTCGACTACACAGATTGTCCAGCTGAAGGCCCTTTATTGCCCGGTAGTCATGCTATAGAAAGATTCCTCATAGAGGAGCACTTGAGACAAATTATCAATAATTATTTTTTCGAGAGAAAAGATTGGTGAGTATATTTTGTTGTCTGTTGTTCCAGAATATTCCATTAGTATCGATATACATATAATAGAAATACATGTGTATATTATAGCGCAGCACAACTATTGAATTTCCCATACAAAGCAAAAATACCATTAGACTACTGCATTGTGGAAGTTATATTTGGTGAGTTGTTCAGACTACCAGCACCGAAAAATTTAGAAATTTGTTACGGATCGATTTTGATCGAACTCTGCAAGCTACAACCATCCACTATGCCACAAGTGAGAAATTTTGAAGGTTTAAAAAATGAAAGACTAATTTTATATAATTTCCATTACTTTATTTATTATAGGTGTTGGCGCAAGCGACAGAGATTTTATTTCGTCGCATAGATAGTATGGCCGCTACTGCCTTCGATCGGTTTGTGTGGTGGTTCGCATACCATTTAAGTAACTTTCAGTTTCGCTGGTCGTGGGAGGATTGGGACTCATGTTTACAACGCGATCCGGAACACCCTCGACCGAAGTTCATTCGCGAGGTGCTTCTTAAAGCTTTACGGTACAATATTTTTCTCATAAATTAATAGTAGGCAAAAACAAGCTGCCAGAGACCGTTCAGTGGTATTAAATCTAATTATTACGAAAATTTATTGCACATTAAAATAATAAACAGATATACATATATGTTTAGATTATCATACTATCAGAGAATACGAGATATGATGCCAGAATCGTATGCTGACTTGATTCCACCACCACCAGAGCCTATTTACAAGTATACCTCCGAAGGAGCCAGTGAGTATATTATTTTATCGCAAAGTTATGGTCTGATCCAAGTAATTTGGATATCATCTGGTTCAAAGACACCATTGTATACATTTTAATTTGTTCCAGGCTCCCTTCCTGGCACAGCAGCGGCTCACGAATTAGTTGTTTCTATTAGACGGAAGTGTACACCGGAGGAAGTATTGAACGTGTTGAATACATTGCCAGGTCCTAGAGAAAATGAAGAGACAACTAATTTTAGTCCGTTGAAAATCGATGTTTTTGTGCAGACTTTATTGAATCTAGGATCAAAGAGTTTCAGTCATAGCTTCGCAGCTATAGGAAAATTCCATTATGTATTTAAGGTAAAACGTCGAGTCAAATCGAATCGAAAGAGAGAAAGAATAGAGTAAACGTTTTCATCTGTCTAGGTACTTGCCGAGACCGAAGAGGCGCAAATATGTATTTTAAGAAATATGTACGCGTTATGGAAGAATCATTACCAGATAATGGCGGTTTTGACCGATAAATTGTTAAAGACTGGCATCATCGAATGCAGTGCAATTGCCAACTGGATATTTTCGAAAGAAATGGCACCCGAGTTTACCAAGTACTTACGAAATTTCTAGCAGCGGTAATATTCGGCTGAAATAATATTTAACGAGTTCAAACTAACGGTACTAATCGCAATTCGTCAGGCTGTACATTTGGGAAATACTTCATTTGACGATCCGAAAGAAGAACAAACATGTGACCAAGTTGAGCACGGAACTGGCCGAGGCAAGGGAAAAATTGAGACGGGCGGAAAGCAGATCGGGATCATCCTCCGAGGATGATGACAACAATAAGGATAGAAACAAAGAAAAACCGTCGGAGGATGTTGTAGAGAGAATGGAAGAGAAACTTGAGGCGGCGCAGGCTGATCAGAAAAATCTGTTCCTTATCATTTTTCAAGTATAAATCATAAATACATTTATGCCTTTTTTATTGGTTCGAAAACATACAAAATTAACGATGTTCATTTTTGGATTTTTCAGCGTTTTATAATGATTTTGTCCGAGCATCTGGTGCGTTGCGATACCGATGGCATAGATTATAATACTCATTGGTACAAGTGGACGATAGGAAGGTTACAGCAAGTGTTTTTAACCGTAAGACATCGTGCTCGATAATTGATACTATTTAAGAAGATAGCTATCGCTGTATCAATTGGTGCATTTCTTTCCTGTTTCAGCATCACGAACAAGTTCAAAAGTATTCGTCGACTTTAGAGACTCTGCTATTTACGCCGGATCTGGATCCGCATATTCTCGATGTGTTCCACCAATTTGTTTCTCTTCGAGCGTGAATGTTGATTTCTCTACCGTTTTCAGCCGTTCCGGTCTTTAATGTAACATGTAAGTTGAAAACTTGCGACTTCTACCAGGCGTCACGGTCGTATTTTACGGTACGCATTATGTTCTATGGTACATTGTTAAGTTAACTATCTTATATTAGCGTTCAAATCAAGGTAAAAGAAGGTCATATTATCGGCGTTACAGTTGGCTTGATAACTGATAGAACGAGAACCTTTTTTCATAATCACGTGACAAGTCACATATAATATTATGTGTAAATTATCACGGTTTTATATTGCGATTTATTTCGTCGTGATGTAAATATCGATAGAACACATTTATTCGATTTTGTGCAAGCATACTATCCGCAAACAATATCTGGACGTTTTCCAAGTAAAGTTAACGTCATAATAATAAAAGATAGTGTAAATAGAAGTTTGGAGGTCACATGCTGTACCATTTGATTTCATTACTATACATTATATATTATACATTATCGGTGTATTGACTAGGCAACGCCTAGTAATAGAAGCTTATTCGATAAATACTCGAGACAACTCTCTGAATACTTGACTCCTTTTAATCGGTCATTGGCTGTATTCACCTTCGCTCACAGCGTTGACAAGAACACTGTCAAATATTAGGAGCATTATTGGAGTATTATTCAGCCTCTTTAGCGTGAAGTTCACGTTGACCCGTTTCCTGAACGAATGTCGATCCTTACGCATTATACTATACGTCTTCGCTGGAGTTTGAAAGTCTCTGTCCAGAGGAGGAGAGGAAGACGGAACAAGAAGCAAATAAAATTAACTTATAATCGGTTCGTTAGAGTTCGAAGCAACCCTGCGTGTGCGCAACCCGCTCGGCAAACGAGTCGGCGTCGATTATTGCTGTCCAAAGTCCAAAGTATTTCGAAAGCGATCCAAGGCTGAATTATTATCTGATTTCACTCTCCACCCACTACTGATTCTATCCTCTGCCTACTTGGCTGACATTATTGTAATGTAGTTTTTCTTTAGCCTGGAACAGAACCTAGTCATCTTTTTAGCCTGGAACAGAACCTGCCTCAACTTTTTAGCTTGGACCAGAACCTGCATCACAAAATACTTGCTTCCCTGTATCTACAAATACGACACAATGTCAAGTACCGTTACTTTTCTTAAATTAAAAGAAAAAAATTGAACTTTCTTCACATTGCAAAATAAAATTGTTTCTTCGACGGTGGATCGCGACGGATATATTTAGAGAATTTCATTGAAAATGATAGTTGTTCTGAAATATGAAATACTAGTGGTGCCAACTGTTTAAAATAACTTAGTCCTACATAGTACGATCGATAATACAATTGTTGGCTAACAGTTTAAACGTTTTGCCGTTACGTGAAATAGCGCTGTACGGAATTTGTATTATGTCTTATGGCAAAGCAGCGAGGATCAGCTGCATTTGAATAAAAAAGGTTTTCCTATTAAAATTTTGTAGCCTTCGGGGCTCAAATTAAAGCTGGAAGAACGTTCTTCACGTAAAATCGAACGCCTATTCCAGTTTCCTATTCGTTAATTTATTCAAAAGGCAAACGTATGTGTAGCGTTGTACTTAGTGATGACTGTTTATGTGTGACAATCACACTTGAGTTTTATTAAGTTTAAATCCTTGTAAGACAGCTTGACACTCTCGAACTAATACATTTCTATTTGTATTTGCATTATAATCATTTATTTGCAGGATATGACGTTGTCGAGGTCATACTCCGTTCTCCGGATAACCTCTAAACAGATCGGTGAGATTCCAAATTTTTTGTTTCACAATGCTTGGAACAGAACCAATTCTTGTAGAAATTTCGCGACTAAATTTGACGAAGGGAAAGTATTTAATCAAATTCTCGAGGAGAGTGGCTCGCTAAAAGACACCGCACCTAACTGTACGAGAGGTTATGCCGACGTTTTGAAGAGTGAAAATTCTGGAATTAATAGCATAAGCAGCAAATCAGACGGAGATGTAACAGAAATAGAGGCAACAGAGCATACGAATAAAAATGTATCGAGAAGTCAATATGATAGTGGTTTTGATAGAACATCAAGGTATACAAACGCTAAAATACGTGAAGCATCGAATAGATATAATTCGCAACACGCTACCACAATATTAAAATATGATTACGACAGTACATCGAGAAATGTAAATAAAAATGTAGCAGAATCTTTGAATAATTCCAATTTAGAACAGTCAATTACGCTACTAGACAGATGTGATCTCGAATTCAACGGTCCTATGAAAGATTTAGACAAGGAGCTGCCAGGACCACTGGATAAGTGCAACGAAGATCTGTCTCATATAGGACCTTATGTGACGCCGACTTTCAACTTTGCAAAATTTGCAGACGATTCGATTACCATTCAGCAGTTAGTCAGATTGGGTGTGGAACTATATAAATTCGAAAAAGACAGAGATTTAGTTGAAATGTTTCTGAGCCTCGACTTCGATAGGGACATAAAACCTTATATAACATTCTTGAGAGATTGCGGCGTACAACCAGAAAATCTTGGCAGATTTATCACGAAAAATCCCAGAATTTTCAAAGAGGACATGGACGATCTTCACACAAGAATCAGATATTTAGTGGCTCACAAATTTACTCCTACAATGATACAAAGCATCGTAAACAACAATCCTTCGTGGTTGTCGTTTAAAACGCAAGAAATAGATGGAAGATTAGGTCACTTTCAGTGGACTTTCAAACTGAATGGTTACAACATAAGACATTTAGCGGCAAAGTGTCCTAAACTCATAACGTACAGCATGAGGCATATAAAGGAAAATACTTTCTCTGTGAAAGAGGAAATGGGTTTCAATTCGGAGGAAATGAAGAATATCCTGCTGGCAACACCTCGTGTTTGGATATGCAGTAAGCATTAACAAGTGACATGTATAAAACAACGAATATTATTCTTAGTAACATTTTTATAGAAGCTGTCATTCCGATTGCAGGTAGATCAAAAGTGTTGGCTGCCTTCGATTACATTCACAATCAGATGAATATACCGCATAAACTGTTATCAATGCAATCGCAGGGTTTAACTTGTAGAAAAATGAGGCTCCACCAAAGACATCAGTTTTTAGTAGAATTAAAGAGGAATCAGTACGATCCTACAAAACCTCTGTATGTTCCGTTAACGTCCATAATTTCTGGCACCGATGCAGAATTTTGTAAGAATGTAGCAAAAGCCTCTGTCGATACGTACAATCTGTTTTTAAAAACCCTTTAATATCTAAGTAAACACGGCCTTTGTTAGCAGGTAATTTTTATTGTATATATATTTAAATATTAAATTTCCTTACGTCTACAGATACTTATGTACAATTATGTTAAATATATATATATATATATATATATATATATATGTACATTTCACAGAGAAATGCTTAAGCCATGTTTAAAATTTTCTTAGACACAGTAAAAAAAAGAAAAATGGATAAATGCATCGAGTCCTATCTGCCGTTCTTTATGCAAAACGTACAGCGTGTACGCGTACCGCCATTTGTTTTCCATAATACTTTTCAACGTTTGTCCATAGAAACAACTTTTGCTAGAGATAAAAAGGGAGCGAATCACCAGTTTCATTTCCCCACATAAGCCTCGTGGGACGCTGCACAGAGATCTTTTTCCCAAAACTGGAGCACGGCTGGTCTGTTTTCCTCTTTTCAAAACAAAATACTGAACATCCAGCCGCACCCAAGTCCTTGAAGAATCCTCAGGGCCAAGCATGTGCCAATAAATACGGCTCAAAAATGACGGTGTCCGCTCGATCGTAGCACAGGATATCCGGATAATTCTTGACAACTTTAATTGTACTTTCCTAGCTCTATCTTCTTTTGTATCGCTTTAACGGAGTGGTAGAGCAACGCATCGACTAATCCAGCAACGGTGAACACACCGCCAATGATCGCGCACGTATTCGTTGCAAAATGCCCGAAAGATTTCGCTTTCTCCGTATACTTTACCATAAGCGGACTGAGTTCGTAGCTAAAGAATATCCCAGGCATTCCGGACTCACTGAACACCGACACCTTTCTGACGTGTCGTGTCACCGAGAACTGGTTCGTTAGCACAGTCGAGGCATTCGCTCGAACATAGGTGGTCGGTACAATTTTTATGTAATAATAGAACATCATCGCTCCTGCAAAACGAAACGAAAAAACAACGGAAAGTTAACGTGGAGATTCAATTAGAACGGCACGTATAATTACGTATGAAAAATTCAGTTTCGTATTTTACGCGTCAAAATTGAAAGTACAAAAGTATTTCAGTAAATCGTCGACGGGTCGTCACGTGCATCGGCAATTCGAATAGCCCGCCGGTGATAAAAGTGTATCGGGCCGGGAACGGAAGTAACGAAAAAGCAATCGTTGTCGGATACGCCGGATAATACTAACATGGCGTCTGCCTTTCCGCACGATCTCACTGGTGAAATGTGTTGAAATAAAAATTTCTTCGAAAGATCGCTAAATTATCCATTCGAAAGAGGCACGGAGAAGCGTAACCACAATTCAAGATTTTACGCAGGACGCTTAAACTGTGAGTGCAATGTGTTGATAATAATTTCATTCAATTACCAAGTAAATAAAATTTCTATCAGAAACATAGAAATAATTTAACTAATCTAGTTTTTTTTATTTCGGAAAACAAAATGTGTTGTGGAATTGTTCGTTCGATGTTAATTACTTTTGATCGTAGTACACGAAATAGGTTAAGAGATCCATACAGTAACTAGCAAAACTGAGTCTACACTATTTGAAGCAACATAACTTTTTAAAAATTAGATCAAACGACTTGAGTGTTATTGAGAAGTTAGGAGGATTAGTATACACCTCGTCTAATAAACTGATCCTTCTGACTTCTCAATAACACTCAAGTCGTTTGATCTAATTTTTAAAAAGTTACGTTGCTTCAAATAGTGTAGACTCAGTTTTGCTCGTTACTGTGTATCACCGTGTAAATTGTATTCGTAGAGTAAAATGCCAGTCGTACCGGGAGGAGTCTATCAACAAACTCCGTCATGTTGGGATAGAATGAAAATGGGTTTTATGATCGGATTTTGCGTCGGCATGGCCTCGGGTGCTCTATTCGGAGGATTCTCTGCGCTTAGGTATACATTTTAGCAATCTAATGCGAACCAATTTCTAGGATAATCTAGTCTAGAAGGTAATGGAACGTCTATTATCAGGTACGGATTGAGAGGAAAGGACCTGATAAACAACGTTGGGAAAGTGATGCTTCAAGGCGGAGGAACGTTTGGTACATTTATGGCCATAGGGACTGGAATACGATGCTAGCATTCGAGAACCGTTACGTTTATACCTTAAGACATAAGAGGATTGTAGCGAGAGAGCACTTTGTTCGTTTCTTAATAAAAGATTTCTAAGGAGCAAGGCATACCTTCCGTTGCAACTACAGTGGTATGGTCCATGGGGTTCGTCTTTCCTGGGATGTTTAGTCCGAAGCTTAAGTGACGAATTTTGTGGGTCATGTTAAACTGAGTCGATGTGTACGGTTGGGCATCATGCACTGTAAATCATTATTATCGCATTGCTACTGTGTAGTATATGTTGCAAACACCATTTAAAAAAAAAAGAAAGAACATTAATTTGGAGAAAAGGAAACGTTGTGCATTTAATTTACCGTGTACATGATTAACAGAAAAGCTATCGCCGGGTGCAATGTGGAAACTTCCTCCCACTCTATTCACCTCCATGTGTCCGTAGAACTGACATCCTTGGGTAAATGTATTTTTAAACTTCTCTATTGATTTGTCATTTTGACATTGCTTTATTTCTCCTGGATCAGGAATTGCCCATTTCTTCTGTCTGTAGGCTTCTCTTACATCCTCGCAAGTGTTACAACATCTGTACGGTCGATTTAATTAATTACATCAAGTTTTTCTGTAACACTTACCGATAAATTGTTTATATACTGTACTCTATGATCGCGCTGGCGGCTCCGTAACAGTCCCCGCATGTTTTAGGTGTACTACTTTCCTCCGTCTACAAAAAATGATTGTTATTTTTACAAATTTTTACAAACAGTAAAATTTAAGCGTATAACTCGATTACCTTTGTTGTAGATGTACTAAGCACTTTTGTATCTGTAAGATCTATAATAAAACCAGTTATACATATGACGCCAAAACAACTTTGTTATTTCATTAGATCATAAGCCTGTTTCGACGTTAGCGATTGCACGTACCTGTCTTCTGTGGACCCTCTATAGGATCCCCATTCAAGTCTAAGCGTCTTTTGAATATGTTGTGTTCTATCTGCAAGTGTTGTTCGCCGGTAGTATCCATAGCATCTATAGACAACACTGAGAGATACAAATTTTAGCATATTTGTTATTAGAGTTTACAACAAAAAGTTCTATCGAAAAGAAAAACGTTTACTTACGATCACAAGATATTGTAGGAATTACTATGTCCAAATTAATTCTCAACTTGGAACCTCTCGAGGTATCCACGAACAGTTCTTCGCTAAGGGTCGGCGTAAGATAATAATTCACTTCAGAGAAAAACAACATTCCCATTATAATGGTACTGATGATGGTCACTGAAAACACACACAGGAGTGCGCACGGTTAGTACGTAGGTTATAAGCTTTATTTACCACTGAACGAATGTAAACAATAAACATCGAAAGGACCGAAACATCGATAAATTGTATTATGTAAAAACTGATGCATCGGTGAATAATCAAGGTTGAGAGGAAGATTTATTTTTAGTATATGAAAAGATGGCAAGATTTATACAGAAATGCCGAATTGAAGGTTAGTCCGATACGGTAACAGCAAAGTATGATATTACACGTAACGATCGAAATAAAATAGAAGAATGAGAACGATCCAAAGTATTCCTAGCGGTAAACATTGGATACGGTAGGAAGCTTGATTGTTTGACAGACAATACTCGTAGAAATTTTGACAAGTGTTAAGACTTTACCGATGGCACCACTGAAAGTTCGCACAAGAATATCTGCTTCATCGCGCACCTTCGGATGCACGTCCAATTGTCGCAATATTTGCATCCTCGACGGCTAAATAGAACCGTCTACACGGGCGAAAACCGTGTCAAAAGCTACGGACAGCGGGCTGCTTTTCCCGCAACTGCAACGTGCAACCCAGTGTAACCTACAACAGCAACACAGCAAGCGCAACCAAGCGCAACTGACAACGTGACAACACGACAGACCTGGAAACGTGGCAAACGGCAGAAAATTATTGGCTCGCCTAGTGTATCAATCGCATCCGGTTACCAATCACAGTCTTCGAACGGGTTTAGTTGTGTTTACAGTTTATGTACACCGAATGTTTCGGGACGACGGCGATAAACGATTCATTAAAATTCATCCTTTATCGTACGAGATGTTCATCAACGTTTAAATGTTTCTGTAAATTAACGTTGATCCGAAATTTGGTTAATGTTCTTGTCGGCGGAGGCAAACCATAGAGGCAATGAGAGTGCTCACGCCTGGGATTTTAGTGTCCTCGATATAGTGCTGCCCCCTAGTCTAATTTTTAGCCTGGACCAGAACCTGTATCATCTTTTTAGCCTGGACCCAAACCTGCATCATTCTATGTAGGCTCTGATCCAGTCTTAAAGATGATGCAGGTTCTGGTCTAGGCTAAAAAAATTTATGGAGGTTCTGTTCCAGGCTAAAAGGACGATGCAGAAAAGTGGGGACACTAAAATCCCGAGCGTGTGCACACTCTCGTTTCCACTCTGCGTCGAAGGAATTGGAAACCCTCTGGCGGCAGAGTCGGAGAGCAGAATTTTTGTTCGTAAGGTCGATTTCCAAGAAGGGGCTCCGCTCATTGTACATCGTTCACCATGGATTGTCTCGATGCGTATAGTTTATGAGAGACACACACACAAATAATCGGTGCGTCAAGCGATTATCGATAGGATAGAATAAATCGGTGTTTCGTTTGGCTGTGAAGTTTTGTTGTCGGAGTCTGTTCGTTAACTTGTCGATTTTCTCTGTCGGTTTGATTAGCGGCCGTGATCCCTGTGCGCATCGCGATCATGTTTAGTAGGATCGTCAGCGCGAGATTGGTGGAGCATCGTACGAACCTAGTAACGGTGTAATTTAGAAATGGAAAATTAAATTAAAGCTGAACAGAGTGGACAAATGATTTTTGTACACCGTTAGGCTCGTGATCAACGATCAAAACGGGTGGCTGTTGTCGCGAGTCTCGAACATACAGCGATACCGTTTTTGAACGCAGAGCTCAGCATGGTGATACGGTAAATAACGCATCGTTTCTGAATACCTAGGTTAATTAGTGTTGCTTACGCATCGCGACTCCTCCGCAATGTTTCCTGCGCTTTCGATCGTGTCACAAGTTTTCCCGTCTAGCCGGTCATTTTTCCGATCATTTTCGGTTCACTGATCAACAATATATGTGGGTGCGTGTATGCACGCGCGCGCGCATTTCTGTGTATATTCGTCCAATTGTGTATATATGTTTGTATATATATATATATACATCGGTAGATCAGTTACCGATATATGTATATATAAATATCGTTTAAATGTTAGTCAAACATATTCATTATCATTTAGATTAAGCTGAAACAGATCGTACCAGAATCCGTAATTAAAAGATATTCTTTTCTATTCGAATGTAGGTAAAACTTATTGTTGATACTAATAATACATAATGCAGACCAATGAATTCGTCTGGCTTATTATCTAAGAATTACAAGAGCGCATTCGTGGAAGTATCGGACAATTTGTAACATAATATGTGCATGGGTAATTTAATTTGTTTAATCATTTCCAGCCAAGAACATCTTTACAATTTTGGTAATTGTAAAGACAAGGAATTTGTTATAGGTCGCTTCGACCTGTCTGGTAGTTCTAGCACTAATTTTTTTCCATTTAGTCGCAACAATTTATTATTATTATTATCATTATCATTGATGCATACAGATTAAAGTTAAACCAAATTTCTTTTGTGTTACTGATGCACAGAAACAAAAGTATATATGCATTTCTGTTGATTGATATTTACATTCGATCAATATCTTTGGAACACTGAGAAATACATTTTTCATTTCGCTTAATGCATGCATCGATAAAGTTACTCTTATTTTACATGCTTTGGTTATAGTACAGACTATACACTCGATATAATTATGGAAGACATAAAAATTCCATTTCTACGGAACTGAAAAGAATGTCTTTCTGTATAATGGAATAAATAAATTATCTTGCGTATCCCTTGTTTAATAGTAAATATACCATTTATATAAAAAAAAATGTTTTATTATCTTGTTATTTCGTCTAGAAAGCTCAAATATATTGTGGCAATGAATATGTTGGAAGTATTTAGATTCGAGTTTCAGCAAATATTAAAGGAAGTTGTGCAATTAAAAAACAAAGGATACGATTGCATAAAGAAACATTGGTGAAAAGATTCTGCATACATCACAGTTGTTGTATAGTTACTTTTGGAGTAGTCTTTACCTTGTAAACCATGATATGATCAATCGGTGCAGTATTTTGATAAGAACAAACACCTGGATAAGATAACGAATCAGCTTTTTGATCGATGTAAATATACTACTCCATGTAAAACGGTATTAAGTATGTTTATGAATTTAATGAAATTTCATTGCAATTTCATGGGGGAGTGAGTAACGAAAGAAATAATAGAATTATTCTTGTTCGTTGCATTAGCATTGTTACGACGCTATGGCTGTACCTCCGATTGTATTCATACGTACGTACATTAATTGTATATAGGAACAGACAGTTATTTTCAAAAATTAATACCAACATGTGATTTTATATTTGTACACGAACATGTGAAAGCAATTTTATCGTGTATCGTCTACGAATAGCCTTTTGTCTTCATCTAGAAACATAAAAATAGGAACACATCAAAACATATAATAGTTTAGACATGATCGTTACACTGAATGTTTCTTATTACAGATTGTAATTACCAATTTGCAGCTTCCCGCGTTGCACTTGCTCACATTTGCTCAGCCGCGTGAAGATACTAAACACTGTCTGTCCTTATGAGTATCTTTTGAAGTACCGTGGAAGTAGTAATCTGTAAATTTTACTCGAAGGAGGATGCCAGTAACTAAACGTATTCCATGCCCCTCGCGGTAAGTAAGTGGTTTACGCATTACATACTATAGGCCAAGTCCAAAGAGATCTGTGTAGATAGATGGCTTAGCTTTACATACTGTATACACACTTGAAACATTTTGTTCGAGAAGAACGTAGAACAAACAGCGGACATTATTTTATTTAATTTTATGCATCTATTTATCTTTCACACGAATCGCAGAACAGTTTACCACATTTTATATTTTATTGTATAACAACGTATATTTTCTGGCTTACGAAAACTATGTTACTGACATCCACCTTCTTAGTTCAAATAAGTAGGGCAACTTACCTAACAGCTTTCGATGTAACTTTGTCTCACGGTGTGTACAATGGATATACAGGTATAAAAGGTATCCCTAATATTTTTTCGAATAATTCAAAATCAAAGAAATGCAAATCTAGATACTTCCACTACAATATAGGAGAATTATCGTGAAATTCTTTTTTACTTTCGCGCATGATTATAGAACCGTTACTTGACAACTAACTCTATCCGAAGAGTAAATGATTCTACGAGAGTAGACAGCAAATATTTACATAAGAGATACACATGAACTGAGGCTAATTATGAAATTTGCGTCAGAGTGATATAGATTCTTGCATATACATATACATATATATATATTATATGTATATATATGTGTGTGTATGTATATAGTACCCTTGTGTTTTTCAGATCCGACGGTGGTAGCAGTGAAAGCCCATTACTTGTGGAAGAAGGAGAAACAGTCGGTGCCCCTCATAGTCCACGCAGTAAACATAATCATAGTCATTCACATGCTAATCCTCATAGGTCACACAGTTATCGCCATGAGAAACCGAAACAGCTAGTAAAATACGGAGAATTAGTAATTCTAGGGTAAGGAATTTCTGTAACGTTATAATAGATGAACAGATTCCTGTATGAATAACTAGAAACGAATTGGTTGGGTGGATGTTCCGCAGATACAATGGATTCCTCCCACCAGGAGATAGAGGAAGACGAAGGAGTAAGTTCGTCTTGTTTAGGAGACCGGCGCCGAACGGCGTGAAGCGCAGCAAACATTATATCGTGAAAACGCCTCACAGTTCGCAAGCTATTCTCAACACGAAACAGCATTCGATTTCTTACACGCTATCTCGAACACAAGCAGTTATCGTCGAGTATACCGAGGACGATGGGACCGACATGTTTCAGGTGAGCATCCGATTGAATATTCTTCAAGCTATTCGAGTATATTCGTTTTGCTTCGTTTGCAAATTGTAGGTCGGACGTTCCTCCGAATCTCCGATTGATTTCGTAGTTATGGACACGTGCGCAGGAGGCAGCGACGGCTCGAACGAAGGACGCGTAGCTCAGAGCACAATCAGCAGGTTTGCTTGTCGAATTCTAGCCGATCGAGCGGATCCTAGAATCGCGAGAATATACGCGGCAGGATTTGATAGTTCGAGGAATATATTTTTAGGGGTCAGTGTTCTGTCCTTATTATATGCTAATAGTTGGCCCGCTTGTTCCCCGGATCGTTCCTCTACAGAACGACTGGTAATTGAGTAAACGTTGCGCTTCCTCACAATGCAGGAAAAAGCGACGAAATGGCAGGAGAATCGTGAGATCGACGGACTGACCACGAACGGCGTGTTGATCATGCACCCGCGGGGGCAATTTTGCGGTGGCGAGGCACAATGTGGTTTCTGGAGGGAGGTCAGCGTGGGCGGTGGAGTATTCTCGCTTAGGGAGAGTCGAAGCGCCCAGCAGAAAGGAAACGTCGTGGAGGATGAAAATAACATTTTGCAAGACGGGACGCTTATCGATCTGTGCGGAGCTACACTGCTCTGGAGATCGGCCGAAGGTCTCGCCAAGTCACCGGTAAGGCGATACGAATGATTTTTCTAAAAAGAATCAGTTCAACATGATCACTATGATTGTTTTCGTAGACGAAACACGACTTGGAGGAACTGGTCGACGCCATAAACGCCGGAAGACCTCAGTGTCCAGTCGGTCTGAACACGTTAGTGATACCGCGTAAAGCGGCCGCGGACTCGGCCCAACAACAGCCATACGTTTACTTGAAATGCGGGCATGTACAAGGCCACCATGACTGGGGCCAAGAAAAGGACAAAGCGACGAGAAGATGTCCGATGTGTTTAGTAGCTGGATCGGTAGTCAAACTTTCTATGGGAATAGAACCTGCATTTTACGTTGATTGTGGCCCACCTACTTATGCATTTAGGCCCTGTGGACATATGGCTACAGAGAAAACTGTTAAGTCAGTATATTCGTATTGTAGAAGATTTTACTTGATCAAGGTCCAGCTCTCCCAGGTGTGCGTGTAAAAGTAGGACCTGCCAGGTCAAGAGCGCGCTAAATTTATCTTTTATCTAACGCGTTTCACCCTTGAAAAGCCCCATCTTTGCATTATCGAACAATGATTTGCCGCCTCCCGAACTCTTGCAACCTTGTACGATCTAGCGTTGTGTGCGGCACACCAGGGCACACGCACACTGAGCCGGATCAAGGCCACCTGGGAAAGTTGGACCTTAAATATAATTCGGATATCAGAGTAGATTAGATTCCATCCTTTCTGGTGTTACAGGTATTGGGAAAAAGTAGCGATACCACATGGTACAAACGGTTATATCGCAATTTGTCCGTTTTGCGCAGTCCCTCTCGAAGGAACCCCAGGATACGTGAAACTCATTTTCCAAGATAATGTAGATTGAGGTTCGTTTACCATACGGTCGTGAGTATTTGTAGAGATCATTAACTTCTTATAAAGTGCAAGGATTATTAAAATTAATGAAATGTAAATAATCTTAATACAAGTATATAAACAAACTTCTGTTTCTCTTCCTTGATATCGAATTTAAGCTAAATTTTGTATGTACAAATAGCTCCACAGTAATTATTAAGTAAATGGCTCTTGAAATAAATATCCCCTTTCTTATACAGTATTATTCATATATATATATAGATATATATATAACTATATTACTTTTCTTAACGCACTGTCGAATTACTAGTTTAAGTTGAAAATGTACATTTCCAAAAAGAGCAGTTTTATTTTATACCATTATGAAAAGAAGCGTGTGGCCTCTTTTTGTAAATTATTACGAAAAACATTGTTATTGTTATTTATATTTATTTTCTAATTATTCGTATCGGTCCGTTTCATACCTACTACTTTTTAAATAAAAAAGTCCACTCAAAGACTTACTCCTTTACGGTTTTCTTTCTTTTCTTTTTTTTTTTTAATTGCTTATAACTGGTACATGTCTGTGTAATAATGTGGTTCCAACAAGAATTACCGAAACGTATATATTTTCGAACATATTTTCATTTTTACGCTCGTATATAATTATTAATCGCATAATTGGTAATAATATTATAAATATGCAACATCTCCTAATTACGTGGAATTACATTTCATTCTATTCTTATGTACAAGAAATAGTAACTAGATTTAAAAGTATATTGTATCAAGATTCAGTGTAGAATAAGGATATTAATATATTGATATCTAGTAAATTTAATCCTGTTCTTATGTTAACAGGAGCGTGCTTAGTTTTACATAAACGATATCTCGGAATATTGGTGTTTCCTTCTCTCCTCGAATAAGAAGTGATAGACACTATTTAAAAAAAAAAAAAAAAAACAAAATATATTGAATTTACTTTAAGAAACACAATCTATTCCCGGGGGAAATCGAAGCAAGCGAAGAAAGAAAAGAAAAAATAAGAATTAGTTGTATTCGGTGAGAGCGTGAGTTTTGTTTTTACATGTACTGTGCACAAGTAAGCACGTGTGAATTTTAATATGAAGAAGAAATGATTGAGCATAATTGTATCAATGTCAACTGATTTTATCTTTTCCGATCGGTAGATCCACTACGGCGAGAACGAGATCGACGGCTACGGCTACTACTCCGTGAACGCTTAGATCTGAAACAATTCAAGCATTGAACAATCATTGAACGTCGGCTACACTTCTTCGCGTGACGATCATCGTATCTTCCATATTCTCCATCGACTCACCTTTTCCCACGGCTGCGGCTACGGGATCGTGACTTTCTCCTGTCTCTGTCTCTGCGTTCACGATCACGATCACGATCACGATCTCGTTCCCTGTCGCCGCGATCGCGATCGCGATCCCTATCGCGATCACGGTCGCGATCACGTTCGCGTTCACGATCGCGATCCCGTTCACGATGATCGCGATCACGGTCACGATCACGATCACGCTCGCGGTCACGGTCACGATCACGCTCGCGATCCTTTTCTCTGTAACCCAATCCTCCGCGTCGATCCGATCTGTCGCGATCTCTGTCACGATCCTCTCTGTCCCTGTCCCTGTCTCTTCGTCTGTCTAACAAAGACTCTCGTTTCTCTTTGCGCCTTTCCTCCACTGTTTTCTGAAGTTCCGCCAGTTTCTCGCGTATCTTGATGAAACCCAAGTGGAGTTTGCCACCGAAATGGTCGGCGAGTCGTCTGTCGTTATCGTGAATCCCGAGGTATGCGCTGCACACTTCGCAGACTCTCAGCTTTTGTTGTTGATAACTGGACGCCGGCATGCTATTGCGGTATTCTTGCTCGGCCTCGTTCTTCTTTTTCCGTAGCTCGTCTATCTCGCCCATAAGTTTCATCGACTCCTCGACGAAACCTTCCTCGCCGAGCTGCTCGGCCTTCGCCAACTTTTTCCCGATCTCTTCCGCGAGAACGTGAACGTTATTCGCTTTCGCCGCAACTTCGGCGCTAAGTTCTTCTTGAGTTTCAGCCAACCGCTGTTTCGCCTGCTCTGTGCGACGGTCGCAGTCAGCAATGAAATTCTGTAGATGTTCCATGGCCTTCGAAACGAATACAGAAACATTCGGTTAGAATCTGTGGATTTTAGTGGTTATCTGGTAATCTTGTGTTGATGGTTATCATCGTACTATCAAGGATACTCACATCGATGTCATAAAAGTGGTCTTTCTTCTTTTGCGCAGCCTCATAGTCTGCCCGTAGGGCCAAGTCGTGAATCTGGGGGCATTCTCCCAGGTCCATGCGCTGCGATTTACAAATCATACGTTAGTTTTTATGCGCTTTACAGCAGAGGGCCTTATTCGTTTCGTTCACATAATCCCTCCCGAGTTGTTCTATGAAATTCTTTCTTTCTTAATTCGCTCTTCGTAATAGGAAACACAGTTAATGCTCGATAATTACACAAATAATTTAAATTATGCGCAGCAACAACGACAGAAGTTACAAAACCCTAATTTTCCAGAAAAGTGTTATGATCTAAAGATATTTCCAATACAAGAACAATACAAATACAAATGATTGCTCTTCTGGTAGGAACTAGAGACAATATCCATAGAAATATATACGCACTATATATGTATATATTTATATGTATACTACTACTCTAGGCGCATACATGTACATATATATATACATATATATATATGTACACATATATATATATCAACCAATATCTCAATTACTTTTGTTTTGTTTCATTTTTTTTCTCTTATTATTATTCTTTGGACAAAGTAAAAATGCAATTTTACAGATAAATATTTTGTTATGTTCACTTACAGAGTGGTAACACCTCTCCGCCTGACACGACAATGCGATGGCAATGAAGCTACAATCAGCACACACCTTAAGTTCATATGTTCAAATGTCTATGAAACAACTTACAGCCTAATAGTTTATTATACTATTTTAGATGGGACTCGAATTGCCTTAAATGGATCAATTCTAGACGATTTAGAAACTGAATTCAATACGTACATCCAATGTTGAAGGAAATTTTTCTAACAGAACTGGCATGCCGTACAATTCCACCTAATATTTTCACTGTTTTTCTTTCTTTTTTTGTCTCTTTTTCTTTCTCTTTCTCTCCCCCACCTTTTGTTTTGCCTTATTTCTTTCTCTCTCTCTCTGTCCGCTTCATGCCACTTCTCGAGTTTGTTCTTGGGCATGTTTAATCGTTTTGCAAATTGCCAAAATAGTATCAGAACTCTAACGGTTTTCCATGGTGGTTGTCGAGAACAGTGTGTGTTTTCTCATCGTCTCTCTTTCGATACAAAACCAAGGTAACGCTGATTTAATCCTATGCATCGAGTTCCGCTTGGTTTAGAATAAAAACTACACACCTCTTTGGGAATCTGCCTAATGTTGAACGCGCTTCAAGCAGAAAAACCGAGAACGAGGAACTGGAACGAGCCTTACGTCCGGCCTGAAATACCGGCCAGAGACTAACGTAATCTCTATCAATCGTTTTCGTTACTGCGAAGAATAATATCTGCTTCGAATATTAGCTCGCTGGTCTGAAAATTTTGAAATGCTATACGCGCCGCACGTCCCTTTAAAAGACTAATCCAAGTTTCACCGGTGTTCGTTAATGCGTCGACGAAAGATTGAACGGAATCGAGGAATTTCCCGAGGCTCGAACACACGGGAATGTTCTGGTTTTGTTTTCGTTGGCAATTCGCATGGTCTTACTTACAGATTACTGCTTCGTTTCCTGTACCCGTTACATCTCGTATCCCGAGAGGATGAATATATTTTCACAGATATTTTCAAACGTAAACTTGATTGATTTCTACCTGCCGTAAACGGCATTATTAGTAAGAGGCGACAACAAGAGATATCGTCGTCTTGAATCAGCAATGGCGCTACTCACCAAGATTAATCAGGCCATTCGGGGGTCTCGGAATAATATATTCGGCACTCAGCCTCGCCACCGTGGTTACCGGTAGAGGGGCTGAGGTGGCCGTCCGCCTTAATCTCAATCGAATTAACACCTAGTACTTGAATTATGTTAAGGTAATCAAATTGTAGAATTGTAATACGTACGTCCTCTTCGCTTTCAGTACTTACAGTAACGCGCGTGTGAGAGCGACAAGACAACACGACATATGAGCGGACAATACTCGCAACAATATTGTACAATGGATCAGATTGGAATTGCTTTTTCCAGAGACTCTGGAAATAGAACTGTAGGTACATTGACATTAGTGAACCTGTGTATAGGTCATTCTCGCGAGTATTTGCCAGAAGTATTTTTCGTAATTCTTTTTTTATATATTTTCCAACAGTTTCTGTACTCTTTTTTTTACGCTTGCATTTCTCTTTTAATTTTTTTCAATTAATCCAGAATACACTTGACGTTATCTTATTTGAATTTAGGTGTTGTCAATTCTAGCGTGGAAACCTATATGAAACAATGTGAAAGGGTGCTTGCTAACATTAACCGTTTATAGTTAAGATACTTTTAATCGATAAAACGATTCTAATTTACCAAGTTAAGGCGATCGAAACCCAACGGTGCGTAGCTTCCTTATAAACTACATACATCTTGGTATCAACCATATATATCGATTCTCTTTAATATCATTGTCTTGTTTCAATATTATAGACAAAGTGATTTAGTGGACTGCGTACAGTTTATCGTTTTTTATACAGAGGAAGATCTATATAAATCATTAAATTGCAACTTAACAAACACCCTTTGGACCAATTCGCACAAGATGACAAAGAAATGCGCGAAGCAGTATTAATGCGAAATGTATATTCTCATTTGATTGGAATATATATATATATATATGTATATATATATATTTTTTTTAAAACCTTATGGTTACAATGTCTATGCTTTCCTGCGAGTATTATTCTTTCGTAATCGTACTAGGGCCATTATTACTCGGAGAGTAGTGTAAATTACAGCATATTCCTTAATATTGCCAGGAAAAAATTGGAAATCATTCGTAGGTCGATGATGTAGAAAGGAATGTACAGCTTACAAGAAAACGTTTTTCAACGAATGCTCGTACTAACTTCTTTTCCGAAGTTGCGATTTACTATTAAAGAGAATCGATCTAATTCCACTTTTTTCCTCCTTGGCGAGAATCTAGGGAATGATTCCCCGTTATCATAATATGCTGCCCCGTGTTGCACTTCAACGCCTATCTAGTGGGAATTGATCGGAATCAATTCTTGAAGTACATTACGCAAACGTGATCCTATTGTATGCACATCGCAAGACTGATTCTTATTACCTAATAAATCTAGTGTAATTTGAGAGCCTGATTAGACAGATAGGCGCTCGTGACGCTAAGCACTATGCACAACGTACCTTTACAGACTTCAAAATTAATTCATTCTAGACGCTACTTTTAATACGGAAAAATGTATAAAAATGTGGTTGTGTAGATATTATTTACACCATAATTCTTTAGAGAAACATGTACACCTTAAAAGATACAAAATTGTTGTTACACGATTCGAAAAAGAAATATGCGAAACGAATGCCAGCTAGAGGTAGTCGTAGGAAAGATACGATAATCGAGAACTCTATAAGGCTTAAGTAAATCTAATAAAGAAAAAGTATTCGTAAGACAAGCGCGAATGAGCACGCTAATCGAGTTAAAGCATCTGAGTCGTCTAACCAAAACAAGAAAATAGAAAAATAACAACAAACGAAACGTCTGACTGCTTTAGGCGCGTCAATGCGAGGAAGTATCAAAAGTTTATAAAAAAAATGTCTCTACGATAGCGCATAGTGCCACTGGTATATCACTCGTATTCCAATATGTGCCGATATCGAATTACACTCACCGTCGACGACAAGATTTCATGTGGACAGCACGCCAACAAAAAACTCTTGCAGACCTTTGGATCGGAGTACTTCACTTGAAATTTGTTATTTTCACCTGAAAACGTAGAATACGCATCAACAACAACGCTATTATAATTCGATATGCAGTGCGTGTATTGACGAAGGTGTAGGCCACCATCTTGTATTTTTGTGGTAGATTTTAGACGACTGTAAATAATAGTATTGCGAGGAGAGATTTCGTTCAACTCGCGAACGAATAATACGTACCGTTCCGCCCTGTGCCCATTAATTGATCAAGCATAGCTCGCATTTGATCGTGAGCCGTCATTTTTCCGAGAAAGTGCTACGATTCCGATTCACTGTCAAAAATGGGGGAGAGCAATCAGCCACGCCGCCAGCCTTCGAGTTTCGAGTTATCACCCGACTCGTATTTATCGATCAGAGTATCGTCGGACACTGACCGTGTGCGCACTACTCGGTCTGGTCGGGAAAACACGGAAAACTTTCGAGCTATGGTAACGCCGCGACCAATCGCGATGCAGATCTAGTGCACATATGTCGACTCGACAATCATTGGCCGATCCTGCTATCAGAAATTTCATACACCTCGATTACCACCAATAGGACTACGATAGTACCATTCTCAATTCGATTTCAATGATGCAAAATATTGTTCGGTTCGATCACTACTTAGTCGTCTCTGTAACAAAACGACTATTATTCCCAAACATATTATCATGTACGATCCTGTTTTAGAGAGAAAGTGGGTATTTACATAAACATACGAATTCGTCGAGGAACAAAAGAGAAGAAAGTTTTTGCCCGCAGAGAAAGGGTAAAAAAAACAGTTTCCAAGTTGGTGATACAATTGTAATTATCACTAGATCTTCCGAGCTGAGAAGAAACAAGAGCGCTCACACCCGGGATTTCAGTGTCCCCGGTATAGTGCTGACCCCTAGTCTAATTTTTAGCCTGGACCAGAACCTACATCATCTTAATATCTACTGTGTAGATAGTAGGGCTCTACTATGTAGACTCTGATCCAGTCTAAAATATGATGTAGGTTCTGGTCCAAACTAAAAAGTTGATGCTGGTTCTGTTCCAGGCTAACAAGTTTATGCAGGTTCTGTTCCAGGCTAAAAAGATGATGCAGGAAAACCCCGAGCGTGAGCACTCTCATTGCCTTTCTGACCACATCTTCCGAATACAGTTTGCTCAGAAATGTAAAGGGTCTTTGGTGCATACGTACTTACGTTGCGATATTTCAGAACATCAGACACAAAGTCCCATAAGATGTTAGGTCTATCCTTATATCTGGTCTGTGGTATTACTGGTTGCATTCTTTCAGGCTGGATTACATCCATTGGTCGAGCAAGCATTGCTTGCACCTGCTTGTGCCAATGAGAACGCGCCATAAAAATGGTAAACGAGGATATTTACAGTTGAACATTGAACGTTAATTGTTGAATCGAACAGTGATAAACACGTGCGTTCCATGGAAAAATATGAAATGAAAGAATCCCAAGGCTCGGCGAAGCGAGTCTTGAAAGCTAAATGTGAAAATTCTATTTTAATGCAAAATGAATTCTACGATGAATCGTATAGGTTAGAATTTGATAGTATACATATTAGTTTTTCATGGATTATTTTCATGGATCATATGATTATTATAAAATTACGTGCGTATTTTAATCGATTTATTTCTTCCGTCTAGCCTACGAGAGATCGATGATGTAAATAACGAAAATGTCAAAAGCAGATACGCCAGAGGAAACTTATAATTTATTGTCTGAAAAAGTTAACACTAACTTTTCGGAACACGAGTTCTCATTGAGGGGTACTTAATCCTTTACCTCTGAAAAAAGAAATATATATATATAAATTGTGATACATAGCAAGGTAAATACTATATAAGTTGTCCATAAAATCGTAGCACTGAAAAAATGAATTCGCATTGCGATATCGTGAACAAGAGACTGTGTCGCCGTGGGCAAGTTGATGTCATGGACATGCCGGTCAAATTAACTGGCAATTACAAGTACTTCTTCGTTTATGAGGATCAAGTATCTAAGTTTGTTGTATTGAAAGGATTACACGAAAATACTGCGAGGGAAGTGGCTATGAAACTTCTAGACGTATTAGCCATCATCGGAGCACCACACGTTATACAAAGTAACAATGGACGTAAGTTCGCAGAGCAGGTTGTGCAGGAATTACGCTTTTTATGGAAAGATTTCATAATTCTTCACGGAGACATATCCGAAAACAAGGAGAACAACAGAGATTTTAAGAACTTGCTCGAATGCTGGGCTCAGAGAAACCCCACCACGACGTGGTACGAAGCTCTGAAACATGTACAGATTTTACAAAATTCCACCTTTCGATGCGAAAATGGAAAGATTCCGTATGACATATTGTTCGGAAGAAACGTGCACGAGGAATTTCAAAAGAGAACTAGCACGGTGGATAAGAAGGAAGACATATGGACAGAAGAAGAATGGATTAATCTTGTATCCGATAAGTCTACCATTAGCGAAAAGGAAGAGGCTGATAAGTTTATAGAAAGTTCAGATTCTATAGATATTAAAGATATAGATAGCGTAAGTATAACGTTAGATTATACGTATTTGTTCCTTTGTGGTAATTAATGATCGATATCGTTTCATTTATTAGTGGAGGGATGACAGCAATTCTGCCAGCGAAATCAGGAACGACCTTTCAAAAGAGCCTCCCGATTTTAATTTTGTCAACGTTAAAAGCGAACCTTTGAACATGCATACCGAAGATTCTGTGTTCGAAGACGAACTGGCCGACGGTAAAGCAAACTCGGTCCCTGAGAACGAAGATTTGAAATGCAAGGTGTGCCAGAAGCAGTATATGAAGCTCGGATACCTGAAAAACCATATGAAGTCGCACACCAAAGGGAAGAAGTTCGAATGCACCTTCTGCAACAAGACGTTCCACGTTTTAAGTCTGTACGAGAAACATATGCGACAATCGCATCGGCAAACGCGTAGTTTAAACAGGATGAGAACGAGCGGAGATCGTTCGATGGAAGAAACGATATCAGACGTGAATTCGCCGAAATTGAATAGTTCTGCGAGTGCAGATTCTATCGAAACGAAATCGACGGCCGAGGAAGAGGGCCCTAAAGCGCCGAAACGTTTGCGCCTCTTTAAGGAACGGAAAAGGCTGTCCGCGGAGAAGATAAACAACGGAGAGTCGTCTTTGGAGTGCAGCTATTGCAAGCAGAAATTTAGTTTCCCTAGCGTATTGAAAAGGCACATGCGGTCTCACACGAACGAAAGGCCGTACATTTGCGAGATTTGCAACAAGAGTTTCAAACAGTTAGGGCATCTTAGTCAGCATTCGTTGACGCACAAGGACTACCGTTCGTTTCAGTGTGCGGTTTGTGAAATCAGGTTCGGCACGTTGACCGCGTTGAAGGTGCACACGCACACGCACAAGGGGGACTACGCCTCGAAACCGAAACAGTCTTTTCGGTTGTTCGAATGCGACAATTGCAAGAAAGTCTTCACGACTAAAAGCGTGCTGGAGCGGCACATATTGAGCCATTCGCACGAGCGTCTGTTTGCCTGTATTGTTTGCGGGAAAAGATTCAAACAAGCGGGCCACGTGAAGTCGCACATGCTCGTCCATACCGGCGAGCGGAAGTTCGAATGTACAGTCTGCAAGAAGAGGTTCAGCCTGTCGAACTCGCTGAAGAAGCACATGTACGTGCACAACGGGGAGAAGCCGTATCAGTGCGACATGTGCGGCGCCCGGTTCCTCGAAAAGAGGAACTTGAACGGACATTTGATGACCCACACGAACGAGCGTCCGTTCCGCTGCAAGATCTGCGGGAAACGGTACACTTTGGCGGACACTTTGCGTCGTCACATAAGCGCCGCCCACGAAGACGGTCGCACGTACCAATGCGAGATCTGTGCGAAGATGTTCAAGCAGCTGGCCCATCTTTCCGTTCACAAGAAAGTGCACAACGACGAGCGGCCGTTCCAGTGTCATCTGTGCGAAAAAAACTTTAAGCATAAGAACGTACTGAAGTCTCATCTGGCGATTCACGCGAACGTCCGGCCGTTCGAATGCGACGTCTGCAAGGCCACCTTCGTCAGGAAGACCAACCTGCAGACGCACATCGCCTCCGCCCACATGAACGAGAGGCCGTACGTTTGCACTATTTGTGGCAAACGGTTCAAGCAGATTAGCCACTTGAACGGCCATGTGGTGGTGCACAGTAACTTAATGCCTTATCAGTGCGATTACTGCGACCGACGCTGCAACAGACTCGACAATTTGAAAAAACATATGCGCCTCCATACGAAAAACAAGGAGGGAGTAGTTTAAATGAACGGCTGGGGATATCTCATCGTTTTAAGAACTCGAATGTGTGTATTATTTAAATTGTCAAATCTCTGGATATGTCGGACAATTCTTGTCTAAGATTTTAAATTTAGTTTAACGAATTGATATATGTACCTTCTATTAGAGACTTCGAGTATTTTTATATATCTGACATAGAATCTCGCAATCGCATGCACGGCGGAAAAATGTTACTACTCTTCCCCTGGTATTTTTTATTAATCTATAGCGTAAGTTCTTTCTCGTTGATAAAACTTATACATAGAGATCGACTTGCTGTATAATTGTACAAAAACATAGGAAATAAATGTCTAATTTCAGACCGAGATTTCGAAACGTATACATCTGTGAATGAAATCGATGATATATATGTACCCGAACGTTATATCATTGTGTTGATATTTTTTTTTTTAAATAAACATTCTCAGACGAAACTGCACGAATACGTTCTCCTCCGTACGCTGTCCGATCCCTTCGTCGAGAGGCGATCATTGTTCCCCATGACGATCCAAGTTTTCCAGCCACCTCAAGCCCGTACGATATACACTGCGCGTGGCGCATTAATGCGGCTCCCGTATCAATAGATTTTCATCATAGATTTTCATCATAGTACCTCATCATCCATGAGGTACCTAATTGGTGATCTGGAAATCTATCGGTACGAGCAGAGAGGAAACCAGAGTGCTCACGCCTGGGGTTTTAGTGTCCTCACTTTTCTGCATCATCTTTTTAGCCTGGAACAGAACCTGCTTTAACTTTTTTGCCTGGAACAGAACCTGTGTCAACTTTTTAGCCTGGAACAGAACCTGCGTCAACTTTTTAGTCTGGAACAGAACCTGCGTCAACTTTTTAGCCTAGAACAGAACCTGCTTTAACTTTTTAGCCTGGAACAGAACCTGCACCATCTCTTAGGCTGGATCAGAGCCTCCATAGAATGGACAATAATGCATCTCTGGCATTATTTGGAATCCGCTGCTAATGATGCAGGTTCTGGTCCAGACTAAAAATTAGACTAGGGGGCGGACCGTGTGTAAATATGCATTAGCGTGTAGCGCGTTAGTATAGGTGTAGAGTAACGGCGTTGGTGTGTTGTTCTCATTGGTGTCTGTTGGTGTCTGACATGGGGTATAACAGAGGATTGAAATTCGGAACGGCCGTCACTCTGCTGACGGTTTTGGTGGCGATTTATTACAGAAACACGGAGAACGTTCTTCAGAAACGTTTGCAAACTTTGATTCACGGGTTGGAGACATTGGAGAACAAACACGTGATCACCTCGAAGCCGAAAGTCGCGATAGGTTATGGTGTGTGCACTGACGTTTTCGTGAACGCCGATCAGCTGCTGAAATACACCGAGGAGATCGGCCAGCCAGAACATTTCGATGAAATTTATACGGAGTTAGAGTTGCTCAAAAGTTTTGCCTATTATTTCCGATATGGAGCCGCCGCGGAGTGAGTCTCGTATTTATTCCTTGTTTTTTTATTCCCCCCCTCGATCTTCACGGTCTTCCTTAGTTATGAAACTATATTTCTCTACGTTTCGCAGGAGGTTCATGGCGAATAGGACATTGTTCGACGAGCTCGTCGCCAAAGCTCGCACGTTCCCGTCCTTCTATTCCACTATCGGCGGAAATGCGGCAGTTATGGCGTTACGATTCGCGAAAGAAGGCTGCGACGTGACGCTTGGCGCCAAGTTAACCAAGTCTTTGCACCGGATGATGCCGGAGGTGATTAAGATCGTCGGAGGAGAAGTAAAACGGGACGACATTCACTTGATCATAGAGTACAAACGCGGAGAGGTTTGGGGTCCTTACTCCAGCGCTAGAGCAAACAGGTGTCGGATCGTATCGTATCGTACATTAATCCCAGAATATTTTCCTTGAGAACGTCCAGTCCTTCTAACGCTTTCGAACAATCTTCCAGATACATAGTCCACAACGATATCAACAATCCGATGATAAGCTCCATCGACGCGTTCGACAAAGTCTTGTCTCGAACCGAGCCTAATTTGCTTGTGGTCAGCGGCCTACAAATGATGGACAGCTACCCATACCCGGATGGTAATTGTCCTCCTAACGTATCAAGAATTCGATCTTCCGTATCGGTCTAACGAGAGACTCTTGGTTCCCCAATTAGGCGAACAGAAGAGGCTTCTGTTCAAGGTGAAAAAGCAGATGATGGAGCGGTCGAGAACCACAAAAATTCACTTCGAAATGGCTTCGTTCGTGGATGCCGGACTGCTGTTCGAGTTGTGCGACTCGATCATTCCCTACGCAGATAGTTTAGGCATGAACGAACAAGAAATCGCGAACCTGCATAACGCCGTGTGTTACAGGAACGTTTCGTTGGTAGCCAATTCGACGCCGCGTATCGCGTCGGTTCTCGATCAAATACGAATGCTGTTTAAAGTGATACGCATGAAGAGCAAATCGGTTCCCGATGCGCGGGAGCTCACACGAATTCATGTACATACGTTAGCGTATCAGGCCATATTCACGGTGAAAGGGTCCATGTGGAAGAACACTATGGCCGCGGCAGCGAAAGCGTCCTTGACCGCTCACAGACACGTTTGCGCGACGAGTAATGTACGTACAATATATCGATGCAAGAGCAGAAATGATTTCTCTGCTCTGAAACGAACAATCGTGTACTCAAGTTCACGCACCGTTTCAGGTGGACGTGAAGAAAGCAGCTTTGATGTTGGACGATAGCTTCTCGACTTCCATCATCGATGGCAGCCGAATAGCGCTGGATATCAACAAACCAGTCTCCTGTTGGGACGAGGTACTGAAAACAGAAACCGAGGACGTTACCGTACAAGTATGCATCGCGCCAGTTGTGGTGTGCACCGAAGCTGTTCAAACCGCCGGTGGCGGTGATAATGTTTCAAGCGCGGGTCTAATATTGCAAATCTAAGCACACACCGTATTGTTCGCAAACAACCGAACGACATACATCGAAGTATCTTTATTATCCGTAAAGTGCACTGGTCTCCGCTTCGGCACTCGGGTAGTGAAATTACGTATAGATTTCACAGCACCAAACGCTTCGGATGATTAGATTACCGTTCATTCCACGAGAGACGTCATTCCAAAGTAGACAAGATGGTTCGATCGTGTCGCTTCGCAAAGGGAACATTTTTTTAAAGAATTTTTTTAAACAATGACACGTTTTGATATCGTACTCCTGTAGCGGAACACGTTGAAAGCTAACGGATTCAAAGTTAGCGTAGGCGCTAATGATTTTATATACCGATTGACATGTTTATTGTCAAGCGTGCTCGTGTGTTTATTCGATCGATTAGGATTTTAAGCGAACTGAAAGTTTGCGAAATGTTCTACCACTTGTCGTCGCTTCGTACACGACAAGAACGGCGATCGTGACTGTGAATGAGACCGTGTAAAATACCGAATATTACTTTTGAGAAAATGTAAAAATGACACTCGATAAAGATGTTCGAAAAAAAAACGCGACTAAACGTAAATTCAATTGATTTCATGCACGAGTTGTTGTTGCACCGGCAACCAATTGTAGAGTTCGAAGCTACAGCATTTATTCACGGCTTAACACAATCTGTGCTGTACAAAGCAAGCAGTAGAAAGAAAGTTCGTCTTTGCAATTTCGTTTCGTTGTGCGATAGAAGAACGCAATTGTATTTTGAGGGAATTATTGTTGAATTATCAAACGACAGGTTCGAAAGTGTTATGACAATACTAACAGAGGACACCGGGCATGTTAGTAGAATACTTATGCCTAGGATCTGATTTATGTTGTACACTGTGCCATGCAGTATTCAGTAAATTTGATAAGAAGGAAGGGAAATTCCATATTTCAATTGTATATTCCTGTGGAGAAAGAAAAATTCTTCAAAGTGCTGAATAAAGCATAATTGAGCAATGCACACAACCATCGGATCCCGTCCAGTTATTTCGTTGTACCCGCCACTTCCCCGGCGTATCAATTCCCGTATCATTTTTCATTATTTTATTAATGGACTTTATTAATGTACATTTGGAAATTTGTTTAAAGAGCATGGTTTTTTTATGCTGTTTGCCACGTGGCTCAAATGTAAGCGTATTCCAAGGGTCGTCGAGGCTGGTTCGTACACGTCTAAATTACACCGCTAAAACCACGTAATATCCCTCGCACGCCCATTAGTCAGAATTATAAATTTCAATCGAAATCAATCTCGTTTTACGCAAAACAATTCTGCAACACCGTTAACCATCGAAGTTTCCCTCGGGTTCGTCCGCAGCGATCGATTCAAACCGAACGAGAACAACAATAGTAAGTTCAATAAAAAATAGTAAATATCCCGTCACGACGGACGCGTGTCTACTTTTGTCTCACTGTGGCGAGCAGTGTACAATTCGGATCCGCAGTCAGCAAACGAATTCTCTATTTACTACTTCCCATTCAGAAATACTACTTTACATAATTACACGATCTCAGCTTAACGTGTGTCTTTCTCTGTGTACCTGTACCTCGTGCGCGCGCGCGCTCGCGCGCGTGTGTGTGTGTGTGTACCGTATGCGTTACATCGTACGATCGTTACATGTGGAAATACATTTGTCGGTGTGGATCAACGAACGACATTCGGCGAGAGAGAACCGTGTCGCGCGAATCTTTTCTTGGCAAAACGAGAAACGGTCAAATCTGTACGTGTACGGAAAGTCCATGGAAATCCTTATAAGATCGTGTCCCCTTCGTCGATGCCCAACATCTTCAGGTCGTCCGGGCCGGGCTGAGTGTCCACCTCGGCGTCGGCCTGCGTGATCTCCGGCGGTGGCTGGTCCATGTATTCCGGCCCGTAGCCGACGCAACCCAGCATGCTGTACATGGACGAGTACATGATGTTGGTCTCTTGATGGCTTTGCTGTTTCGTTTCGGTCTCCTCTTTCGGGAAGATGATGTTCAAAGCCTCTTGGAGGTCGTCGGGCAGCGGGATGCTCGGGTCGGTCCGCTTCTCGGTCGGCTCCGGTATCTCGGAGATGTCCGGCGCGGCTCCTTCGGCCGTCGGCATCGGAGGCGGCGGTGGATTCTGATGATTCTGAACGAACGGAACGACCGGCATTTGCGGTGGCGGATTGCTCATGTACGGCGAGTGAGTCTGCACGGGCGGGCGTACCGGTTGATGGGCTGGGAACCGCGGTTGGCTCTGAACGAACGGCGGCGGGTTCGATATGAACGGCGGCGGCGGTCTGCTGGGTGAAAATTGCGGCCTAGTTTGTCCTGTCGGTTGTTGTTGTTGTTGCTGCTGCTGCTGCTGTTGCTGTTGTTGTTGTTGCGATTGCTGAGTAGTCGCGGTGAACGTGGGCGGAGGTCTGTTCAGGGGCGGTGGCGGGTGAGGAGGCAGAGGTAACTTGGATATGGTCGGCGGTTGTTTCTGCTGCTCCATCATCGGCTCCTCGATCACCGTCTCCTCGGACTGATCCTCTATCTCCATGTCGACGACCTGCTGGGTCGGTTTCGCCTCGTTCAACACCGGCGGAGGCGGCGCGACCAATATCTTCATCGGCTGGTTCTTGTTGCCTTGGACCGGCAACGGGTTCACGTTTGTTCCGGCGTTCGCGTTGCTGTTCGCGAGGTTGCTGTTACCGAGATTGATCGGGGTGGCGAGTTTCGTGATGTGCACCACGCCCGGCGGATTGATGATCTCGTTGGGCACCTTCGGCGTGTCCTCGAACTTGCTCTGCTGGTACGGGAGCGGCGCGATGTCCTTCTCGGGCAGTTTCGGCTCCTCGGTCTTCTTCTTGAACAACGGCAGCCTGCCGATGAAAGGCAGCTTCCCCTTGGACACTTGGGGCGCGGACTTTTTCGTCTGCACGTTCCCCTTCTTCGACTTCGACGCGGACTCGTTCGTCTTCTTCTCGAACTTGGACTCGTCGTTCGACGAGTTGTCGTCTCGTCTGTCCTTGGTGTACTTCTCGTAATTCCTCTTCGGACTGTCCCGCCAGTTTCTGTCGCGACGCGGGGAATCGTTGCTGTCCCGTTTCCTCCGGTCCTCGTAATAGTCCCGGTCCCTGTCCCTCTCCCTATCCCTATCACGGTCCCGATCCCTGTCCCTGTCCCTGTCGCGGTCCCTGTCCCTGTCTCGTCCGCGTCTCCTGTCGTATCTGCTGTAGCGATCGTATTTGTCCTCCCGTCTGTCGTACTTCCTCTCGCGATCCTCCTTGTATCTGTCGCTCTCCCGGTCCCTCTCGTCCTCCTTCTCGACGGACTTGTTTTCCGGCGGTTTCACGGTCATGTTGACCTGCTGCTTCGTCCAGAATCCCATGTGAGGTTTCGGCATCTCTTCGGGCTTCGGCAGCTCGATCGGTTTGTTCACTATAGGCTGCGGCTTCTCCTCCTCCTTCTTGATCCAGAACGGCTTCGGCGGCTCCTTCGGGCCCCACACCTCCAAGCTCTCCGGTTTGCTTTTATTCGAGAAGGAGGTTTGTTCCTGTTCCTCCTCTTCCTCCTCCTCCTCCTCCTCGTCTTCCTCCTCCACGGTCTTCTCTTCGCTCAATCGTCGACCGCCGCCGATCGACTTCATCTCCTCCTCCTGTTTCGCTTTCAATTTGTCCCGGATCGAGTTCAACAGCTGTCTGTCGTCGGTCTCCGCGGGCTGCGGCTCCGGAGTCGGCGGCTGGTTCAAGTGCTGCGCCATTTTCGACCAGTGACCCTTCAACTTGATCCGATGGTAGTCTATCTCCTCGTTGAGGATCGCCTGGGTCGACGCTTTCATCTTGTTCCGCATCGCCACGCGTATGCTCTTCGACATGTCCTGATCGGAGTCCGTGTCCGAGTTCTCGGACTCGCTGGAACTGTCGCTGCCGCTGCTCCTGTTTCGCCGTTTCTTCGACTTCTTCTTGCTCTTCTTCGACTTTTTCGATTTCTTCGACTTCGCCGGCGGATCGTCCTCTTTGTGCTTCTGCAGCTCCATTTGTATCTGTTTGTGCTTCTCCTCGGAGAACGCTTTCTCGCGGTCCGCCATCCAGTCGGTCTCCCAGTGCGGATTCTGCTCGACGAAACTCTGTGAAAGGAGTCCACGTGTTAGAACACGGTTGCCCTTGATCTCCCGTTGGGACCATCGGACCGGGTATAGCAAACTTACGGAATAGTTCTCGGAGTGCTGTTTAGACTTCAGATGCAAACTCGCGCAGTGAAGATCACCTATCCAGGAGTCGCACAGCTTGCAGTACCATGCCGTCGCGGCGCTGAAGAACTGCAGACCTATAACCAAATGAACCGACGCTTAATATCGCTCAAGCTTTGAATATTGGTAAACAATTTAAGTTCATAAAGAATGACCTTATATTCTGCCACGACACATTCATGTCACTGAAAACAAAAAGTAATACATTAAAAGATGCTCAATAAACGGCGGACAACATTAAATATCTCTTGGACGGTCCCGCGTTGATCTCTAGAAGAAAACTGAGGAGTGACGGGGGAGGGGGAAGAACTCTGCCTTTATTTTCGTACAGTTATATACCACATCGTGTTTACAGGTAGAAGAGAAAAAAAGTTAACGAATTTTTACATAAACTAACGTAATAATGTACGTACTACAATTGCCACGTGTCTACGTGTCTCTTTCGAAAAGTATTCGTTCAAATTTCCAATTGTTCGAAAACATTAGCGACGATCTTCTATAAATATCGAATTCTTTAGCATTTGTAGTAAGTTTCACAAAAATACTTTGACTTATAATCACTTGTATCATTTGTGTATATACATATATGTATAGATATATAATATAGATATAGATATATATATATAATAATAATAATAAGTATACTAAATACATAACACGGGCGAATATGCACAGTTTACACATCTTGGTATAACGTGATACGGTAGTTGAATTGATACACGCACTATCATTATGATGACAACATTGATTCCTCTATACCGTTACTTTCACATAGACAAAACGATCTTCCTTAGTTTCGTTCTTGACCGTGAAATCAACCTAGTACGACATGTATTCGACGAACGATATAACACTTGGGAAGAATTCGAGAAACAGTTCGACAATAGAAGCTGAAATGTCTGAAATCGCTCGAAAGTGTGCTCCTCGAGTCCCATTTAAAAATCCAGTGCATCTCTACGGTGTTTTAACCATCGTTGCTACAAAATTTGCTGCCAACAACGTGTCTCGCACGGATAAAAACGCTCCCCGGAACCGGACAACAGAAATCAATGATCCACAGGAGGTGGATCGTAAAAGCTACAACGTGTGGATCTGTTCCCACGGAAAAGGAGAAGACCACACATTGTTTCTGTATTGTTTTCTTTCTTTCTTTCTTTCTGTTCTTTTTTGTTTGTTTTTTGTTGTCGTCGTCGTTTGTTCCCCGCAATTCAAAAGAAAAAAGTCGTAGATTTGGAATGAATGCAGACAAATTTTCGAGCAAACCATAGCCGTAGGTTTCTTCAATACATACCGGGACACCACAGTGTCTGTGCACAAGCTACGGAATTGTATTCTATTAGTAATTATCCACTGAAATGAACCGTACCTTTGATCGGTGTTCTTTTCGTTGGCAGTCCTGGATAATAGGGCACTTCCTTTTCTGTTCCCTCTCCATTCCGCTCATGCCATGGCATGTCAACTATCTTCCGTTCCTGTTGCAGGGAAGAACGTGTTAATCGACAGAGGTCGTTACAAAAGAAACGCGTGTACGAGATATTGAGAACTCGACGGTGTACAATTCGTTAACGTGATACTGTTCGTGGTAACACCAATCGGACTCTGTACCAAGTACCTGCACGTCGATCGTTACTGTAATTATATCATCCTTACACGAAATATGAGTTTGAATTAGAAATACATAGTTCTAACCGAATCCGTTTGTTCAGTCACAATGTAAATCGATTATCAGTTACATATTTCCGCTTCCTGTTCTAATACAATTGTAAATGTCATTTACATGAAAACGATCTTCGATCGGGATTTTATCTCTTTTGTTTTGTTTGTTCGTTCGTTTGTTCGTTTTTTTTTGTTTTTGTTTTTTTTTATTTATTTATTTGATTTGAACTCAATCGATTAAAAGCACTTATACCAAAATCGGAGGAGGCTTTTACTACGGGCTCTACTATGACAACGATAAGGCGACTTACTAAGCAAGCTTCTTTGTGTTCATTGCTATGCAGATGATTCAAATATTCCTTTGCTGTTTTAGGAAATATATCGCAGACTTTACACCAGTGCATTTCCGGATCGTAATGCACGAAATTGTACATAGGTTTAGCATCCTCGGGAGATCGTCGATCTTTCAATTCTCGTTCGTTTTTGGACTCCTTATCGGAATCGGAGCCCGATGATCTGTCCGGTGTCTCCGATTTCCCCTTCGGGAAATCTTCTTTGGGACTTCTCGAACGCTTGTTAATTTCTAGTTTAAACTTGCTTTTAAGATCGTCGACGGTCGCCTTGTCTCCGATTATCCCGGTAAGCATGTCGATAACGTTGTGTATTGATTTCATTTTATTTTGTATTTCAATCTGCGAACATGAAAAAACAAGGGAAACATTAGGAAATTGTTCGGTTCCGTTCGAAACGACGACACGGTGCAGTTGTTTACCTGCAACTTTTGATTCTCCTTTATGATTCGATTGTTCTCTCGTCCGCCCTCTTTACCAATTTCGTCGCACTGTTGACGCAGGATTTCCAGTTCGCGTTGCAACGTGGCTGACTTTTTAACGTATTCTTCCCGTTGTTTGGCCAAGGTCGCTTTTTGCTGTTTCACTTCAGCTGCGATTGCTGCTGGGCATCGAATCGAAACGAATTTTAAGATTACCCGCACGCTACTGTCCGTTTTTCAAAAGGCGACAGCTAATGCCCGTTTCGAAAAACAGACTGTAGGTACACCGGAGGAGGTTTCTAGAGATAGAGAATGAAATTAGATGACACGCACCTTCCTTCTTGGCATCCTCTGGTCTCGCCATGGACGAAACTAATCCGGAGGAACCACTGTCCACCGGTCTCGACGATTCTTGCTGAGACGATAACGTTGGCGGTGGCGGTGGTTGCTGATTGTTATATGGCACCTGATTCCCTTGCCAATTCGGCGGAGGATAATCCTAACAAAATAAACAAACGTTTGACCTCAAATACTGGAACAGTATCTCCATCGAACCTTACCTTTAGTCGTCCATACTCAAATCAGAACTTTGGATAATACACGGAAGATTCTTCAAGATGAATCATCTGCTCAATAATACTGGTTTCCAATGTCGGTGCCAATCAAATAAATAACGCGGTTGTTATACTTACTTACGCGGGGTTTTCTCGCGACAGTTTGCCGTATAAAGGAACTTAAACGTCATCCCCATAAACTAAGAACACTGTCGGACAGTGCGCGCGGAACACTTTTGTAGAGCGAATAGCAATACTCTAGCATTACTCTCACAGATACATACAACGCAATGAAACTAGCAAGTACAAAACATTCAACAAATTCCTCGCCGATAGTAGAGCTTAATTGCATTGCTTTGTTCGCGATGCAATCTGAATCAACGCAAAATAAGATTCTTGTACAGAGTACATACTGTTTTTGCGAATAAATTTCATTCTTTTTTCTTTTTTAAACTTACGCTGCGATAACCAGTGGGTTGCTGGTAACTGTAGTCGTAACTTTGTCCGTAGTTGTAATTGTAATTATTGTATCCTTGATTGTAAGCAGGTATGGGTGGGGGTGGCTGACTCGTGTTCGGTGGTGGAGGTGCCTACAGCAAATAGAAACACTTTCATACGTATAGAGAACCATCGATCCAGATCGACTCTTTACGGAGAAACTACAGTTTCGATTCTACCTGATACTGATTGTGAACTGCTGGCACGTAGCCGCCTGAACTTGGATTAGGAGTAGACGCTTGAGACTGAGACGTCTGCTGCTTCCATTCCTGCTGCGAACGATTCGACTCCTTTCTTCTCCTGTCTCTGGAACTTGAGCGCGACCTTCTGTCTCTAGATCGAGAACGGCGGTATCTGCTTCTCCTCGGAGACGGAGATCTATCGTATTTTCTAGATCTCCGTCGGTGAGTGGAGTCTTCGGAATCCGCACTCGGACTTCTTGGCCCTTTGCGCCTTGACTCCTGTTCCATTTTATTTCGGTTTCCTACTAGAAAAGATGTACTTCTCAAAACAAGATAACGACTACGACCGAACGGAAGCACGATAACGCTTCGCGGATTATTAAAGTGGCTGTCTATCTACTAAAGCTACCGAATATTGATTAATTTCTTCGGGGTTCATGTAACTTGAAGCGACGCACACCTCCGGGAAAATAAGAAATTATTTTAAATGTCGCATTGCAGCCATTGCTATTTCCCGATAAAACATCGACGTTGCTTGTCGGCGTGTACAACGTGATTAGAACTATGCGCTTACCTTTGTCAGCGATGACCCCGCGACTTTAGTACTTTGTTCTTGGTAAGTACCGACGCAAAATAGCGAGAATAATACGCCTTAAGTCGCTTGAAAACCATTCATTCGACGTAACGTAACGCGGACCAAAAAACGAATGGAAGAAGCCGAACTACGACTGTTGATGAACTACAGAAAAATAAAAAGGTATTAGATGGACAAACGCGAGATGGATTCATGGATCGTTTTGTTACCAAAATAAAGTCCCTAAACGCTTCGAACCCTTGTCAGAGAGTAGGGATACAACAAGAGGCGACACTCCGGACGGTACTTAATGATGCAGGTTCTGTTCCAGGCTAAAAAGTTGATGGAGGTTCTGTTCCACGCTAAAAAGATGATGCAGGTTCTGGTCCAGGCTAGAAATTAGACACTAAAATCCCGGGGGTGAGCACTCTGATTCCCTCTCTGAATTCATATTCTACTAGGTATAATTACTATAACGCCACCAAGGGGAGATACAAGATATCCCTAATCCTTGCCTTTGTCATTAGAGAACTAGAGAATTAGAGAATTAGAGAACTAGCGAGAACCGCAGCCCTCTGACAACAAGTTCACGAAACATCGCAATAAATGTTACCGCTTTGACATCATCCGTTCGATGAGAACAGGAAACGTAAACGGATTTCAATTACATGTTCCGCATTTAACGCACTAATACGATTTGAATTTTCATCGGAAATCCATTAAGTATATTTTTCCAGAAGAATGCACAGTGGTACGAGAAAGGAGGCCAAGAGTCGATCTATTGTTCTCATGAAGTAGTGATGAAAGAAACGACAAGAAACAATTTAAGAGATTCCTTATTATGATAGTGTCACAAGGTAAAAATAATTTGCACACCTGTTTGTCATTTGCACGGCCTTGTGTTGATCCAACGAATAAAATAATTCCGAACAAATCGTGGACATTCGTGTCGTTTGATGAAATTCATTCGCACAATGTTCGTATTATGCGCGCTTCGAAAGATGATGATTTAGTGTCAAAAACATGATACTCGTTCTATTCGAGACATGTCAATGTAATACGATTTGTAGCTTCTTTTGCGTCTCGTTATCACGAAAGAGTAACACGTGGCGCATTCACTTGGGAGTAAAAAAAAAACAATTGATAAGATTGATGTAACCAATGAGTTATATGCTGTTTATTTTTTTTTTTTTAGAGTAGATCGTCTCAAGAGGATGATAATTAAGCAGTCTTTCCTCTGTACATAATGAGGGATAATTGCATCGACCATGGACATAATTAATATAGAGGATGTAGAAGCTAGCGTTAGACCGTCAAAGAATTCCTCGCCGATACAATGCAATTGCATAAATTCTAATTCGATTTGTTACATTGTTGTAACGGTCGCTACTTTGGCTCTCTTGGGAGCAATCGTCTTCATCTGTAGAGACTACATCAAAGTGCTGCTCTACTGGATCGAACATCAAAACATATGGATCGTCACTATAATATTTATTGCTTTGTTCACGGTGGTTTCATTTCCCATCGTGATCGGTTATCTATTCCTTATCATAGCCAGCGGATATCTCTTTGGCATATTAAGAGGTATTATGATGGTGGTACTATCTGCTAATTTGGGAATAGCCATAGCGCATGTTACTCTCAGCGCTTTGTCGTCGAAATTGCCGATAGGGGCGCTCTTACAAAACGATACTGCAAGAGCAATACTCAGAGTTATATCTGGACCGCAGGCTTTCAAAGTTGTACTGTTCGCAAGATTGACTCCTATTCCATTTGGTTTACAAAATACTATTTTTGCAGTGAGTAACATTTCCCTTTAATATTACGCACACACACGTACATCCGATTAAAATAATGAAAATGAAATAAACGCTCAGGTAAGCAACATGGGCGGTATTCAATATCATTTAGCTAGCGCACTAGGTTTATTACCAGCCCAAATAATTAATATTTATTTGGGCAGCAGTCTGCGATCCATGCAAGATGTTCTTGAAGATAGATCAACAGCAGCAACTGGTTACATTGTCTTCTGTTTTCAAGTAAGCATCTATTTAAATGTAACAAAGTAGGTGTCATTCTATCAATGTATCGGCGATCAATGTATTCATTTTATTTTCAGATACTAATAGGTATTTCGTTAATGGTGTACGTTGTGCAAAAAGCACGAAGAGAACTTCAGTTGGCATTATTAGAAGCAGACTTGGCCTCAATGGCTGATTCCTCTCATTATCTTCTCGATACGTTGCCAGATTCTAAGATAGTTTTGACAAATTTGCTCGCCTGAGGCTCGTGTACAAGCTTTATTTCTACAGCGGGTATATTCCTCTCTTCAATTCGAAATTTTTAGAATGTTTCATCACTGGACCGCATAATTTAATACAAAAAGATTGATTTCATTTAATTGTCGAATAGAAAAAAATGGTTATACAATCATTATTTGCATACATAATATTATGAAAGGACTGAGTATTTTGTGATACAAACAGTAATTAATCGACAGCTACTTGATTAAGTACGTTATAGAAAGATTTTTTAAGCAATAACAGTAACAGATAGTGTCTCGCATACATACAAGATTTCTTAATGCAATAAGGTGTCTATATTTTGTGCCAAATTTCATTTACAAATAGAAAACGTCTTCGTGTTTTATGTCTTCATTTACTCTATACAAATTTTATTGCATTTACATTTGTTGATACTGTGCTGTTAGTAGCATTGTAACTTTCTTTCTTTTTTTTACATTTTCCCTTATATAATGCGTTGAGAAACAAGTCTTCCAAAAGAATAATGTACTCCAAAATATATATTGCGACTCGAAGACTTGAAAACAAAAAATAATTTAAAAAGTACGCAGAACATGGTGGTCCTTGAATTTTAATTGAAATCAAAAGAGGAACCGTAATTTAGAAGAAATTAAATCGTACTCCTTGCTTTATGTATATATTTCTACCGTGTGTTTAAAATATGTGTCTCAAATATTTACATTTAAAAAAATCTGTGAATATACAAATATTATTGTGACAAATAGATCGGAATGCATTTGTTCGAGGAGACTGAAACTGTAATGAAGTAGATAATGTGACAAATCATCACATTCATTTATTATCATATCGGCGTATAATTTATTATTCCTGAGTTTAACATAAATTTGTACCGTCTAATATGCTCTTCTCTCAAGTCAAGAAAAATGTACAAAAAAAACGAAGGAAAATAATTTGATTGCCAATGTATTATATTACTGTTCACCGGTGTTGTGCATAATTAATTTCACTCGCGATAATCACACAGTTTGCATGTTACCTTAAACTTAACAGGAATACGAAAACTGTATTGTACAAAATGTAATATAAGTAATTTAGATCGTAATTGACTGTACCAAATAAAATGGGTCGTATTAATGTGTTCTTTTCAAGTTGTGATTTGTTTAAAATTATACTTTTAGGCATTTACCTTGATGTTTTTCCAACACCATTCTAATTACATCAAAAGTAAAATCCGCATCCTCCTTGGTCACGCACAAAGGTGGTTTTATTCTCAGTACCTGTGCATTTCAAACACGAACATACGTTATTTTAAATATTATGATTAATTATGTTAATTACTAATTTCGCTTACGTTTCCGTGTAATCCTCCTTTGCCAAGAAGCACACCCGTATCTTTTATGTCTTCGAAAATCTCGAGCATACGTTCTTTTTCTAATGGTAGCCTCGTTTCTGGATTTGAAATTAATTCTACGCCGATGATCAGTCCTTTTCCCCTAACGTCGCCGACGATATTAGGGAATTCCAATAGTAAAGAATTCAAACGATTGATCAAGTGTGTACCAATGACATTCGCGTTCTCTTGAAGCCCCTCTTCTTCGATGATCTGCAACGAATTTACCAATTTAGCCAAATGTCCACTCGACCAAATCGAACTTATGTGTTTGGTACCAAACCCTGCTCGAAGCAGAATTTGGTCCTCGTTTGGTATGATTTTGGCACCAGAATTTGTCGCCAAATTCCTACTCAAATGCGGAAACAGATGGATGTCAGAAATAGATTAAGATTAAAATAAATACATTTGTAAATTTAATTCAATTTTCCCTCTCATCGTTTATTCCGATTTTTCCCTATATTTACTTTCGGAACAAGGTTACGTCCGTTCTTATTGCGACGGACCTGCCCTCTATAACGAAGGCTGATCGAAGCCAAAGTTTGGCTCGAATTTGGCATGGCAGACTTTGCGCTGGAATACCGATGGTAATGCGGAAACAGATGGATGGCAATTCCGGGTCAAATTTTGGTGGCAGATTCAAAGCATTTTGCTTACTGGGTAACCAAGTATATTACATATACACTTACGTCGAGAACCGTCGTTCCCACGGCACACGCAACCGGATTTCCACCGAAAGTATTGAAATGCAGCGCAGCGTTTAGGCTGTTCGCTATCTCGGTGGTAGTGATTACCGCGCCAAGGGGAAACCCATTCCCCATGCCTTTCGCCAGTGTCACTATGTCGGGCACTAGCCCATGACCCTGAAAACCCCAGAAATGTTCGCCAGTTCTACCAAACCCAGTTTGAACTTCGTCCGCTATGCAGAGGCCACCTTTGCCGCGAACGTAATCGTACACCCTTCGGAGAAACCCTTTTGGATATTGCACTGCTCCTCCTACACCCTAACAAGTAATGTTCATAATTAATTGAACGAAGAGTATGCTGATATTCTAATAACAAGAACGTTTTCCCAAGCGATAGGGGTACCTGAATACTCTCGGCTATGAAAGCAGCTATACCCTGTGCGCAGGGCAAACTGAAACGAAATGTATCTTCAAATTCGATGAAATACTTTTCCGATGCTGCACACATTCCATCTTTACAGTCACAGTGCCTGCTTGCTTGCGCTACGGAATCCCTGCATTTCGAACCACCCCACAGACCTTTGTAGACGTCTGGATATCCCACCTGCGATCAAATCTCCTATGAAAATAAGTTCGATTCTTTGTTATTTAATAGAATACATAGGGATGTAAAGAAGAGACCCACATGCAAGTATCCAGGTGGTTGTACAACGTATGGATATCTCCAGGTGCTCATGGCGGTAGACGCTACAGTCCCATAAGTTGCTCCGTGATAGCCATTTTTCAACGAGATGATGTTTTGATTACGCGTATGAACTCTAGCCATCAAGAATGCTAATTCGTTCGCCTCTGATCCGCTGTTCGTCAAATAAACTGCTTTCAGCTTTCCCGGAAATTTCTTACTTAATTTGGTCACATATTCGTGTAAACGAGGTTGCATGTATACAGAGGACACATGATTTAATCTTTTGGTTTGTTCGGTTATAGCTGCAACTATTTTTCTGGATAATGAATGATGATAAATAATACAGAACTCGTGAAAGAAACGTATATATTACTAAAACAAAATGAAGGTCTCTTTGTATATCTACTATCGAGTATGTATGTACTTACGGATGAGAGTGTCCGACAGATATTGTAGCAACACCACCAAACATATCCAAATAACGTTTCCCACGATGATCCCACAACCATTGTTTTCGACCTTCGTGTATAATCAACGGTTCTTTATAAAATAATTTCAAGGAAGGAGAGACCACCGACTCGTATGCTTCTATCATTTCTTTGTAATTCAGATCCTAATCATAATAAATATCTATGTCGGCGAAAGCTCCGAAAACCAATACAATTATTATCATGGATAAAGTGGATCTCACCGTGTAAGTAGATGGCACGTGTTTGCAATCCGGCATTTTCAAAAAATCGGTTGTGTTAGTCGCAAAAGTTCTGATTTGATTTGCGAACCCTATCAAAATGGTCAGTATTTGATTACTTATAATAAGAAAGTTTAAAGGTCTGTGAACATCGATGAGATTTGAATTTCGCGCCAAGATATCGTGTATTCGTTAGTTTCAAACACCGGAAGTGACTCGTTTGTCAAAGATTCAAAATTCAAATAGAGAAATTCAAAATTCAATATAATAAAATGCTTACGCTTCGAATGTTTATATCGAACATTTACGCTCATTTTGACAAAATTATTTATCAACATATCGATGTAATGTTATTTGTAGAGTACTATATTGTAAAACACGTTTTCACTGTTGAACAATCAGTTGTTTTCTGACAATACCCGCCACAGTTACGTGTAGTCGAGTCTAAAAGTTAAACGAGTTTATTTTTATTTGAGCACTCATGTATAAATATGGGTATATTGAATAATGTATATACAAAGGTAACGAAACAACTCCTCGAATGAATACCGATGTGTACGCATAGAATATTCAAAGTAAACAATTGTGTTGCTGGTGGATTGACCAATGATCCGATACATATACATTTTAATCGTATACCAACTATATGGAACCAAATGATTTAACGCGATTGTTCAAAAAGCATCTTTATTTACACATTAACTTATTTACTTACATAAATTAATTGCCTTTCAATGTATTTTTGTTTCCTCCGTGTACAACTTGAATAGAATCTTCACTTTTTTCTATGTATAAGGGATCCACTGGTATCGATTTTAATTTAAACACTATCGGTATGTGATTTAAGATACTATTCGTCTTTTGCAGGCACCTAATCCAAGATAGTAAAGAATCTTTGGAGGATGTACCGGTGAGACACATCGCATAATATACGCCATCGTCTTGTTCGTGTAACGTGACAGGTATACGATTGTGTAACTTTTCCCAAAAAGGAATTTGAATAGTGTCGACATCTGATAAGAAAATGGTAAAAAATTGTGGCTCTATGTATAGACTATTTGATTGGTATTATACAGGGTGTTTCGTCTAAAACAGGACACCTAAATATCTCCTCTACCTCTGAAAATACAAAAGTTGTTTCTGATGTAATCTAAATGGTTTCAAAAGAGGAATCAGATGAAAGAATCGTTTTTGTAATTTTTTAAACGAAACACCCTGTATTATTTGTTTACATGATGATATACTTACGATCTGCGCTGTCGTGTATAATTTCTCGTTTAATCGGATCTCCTTTCAGTACAAAATAATCCAGATAGCTATCTCCAACCCAAATTGTAAAAGGTCCTTCTATGTACAAAGGCTGATCGACAGGTTGCACAGCGAGCAGTTCTCGCTGTGATCTACTCATCGTAGATAAAATCCATGTATCGTCCACAGCATCTGGTATATCTTTTGTCTTGTATTCTGTAACTTCGTTAAGCACATCTTTGCTGCATAATTTTTTTATAGCAATGTCAGCCAACTCTTTCGGATCCGTAGGCGAAGGGCTTGGGACAGGCCAAGGATTCAATCTAGAAAATTTTGGCATCCAATACATCATGCGCCAAAACTTCTTTATAGCCAGGCTTCTTTCGCCGAAGATGTTCAAGATCATTTCCTGCATCTCATAATCGGGTATCACACGATTATACTCCATTTTCTCTAATAACTGAAGGGCCGTGTCTTGTTGCTTCGGAAAATGATACATCATGGCCTGGTACCTATTCTTCGCTATGTAATGTCCCTTAGGAAATACATCCATCAGCGCTTTATAAACTTCCAGATCCTTGTTCACGCCGAATTCGTCCATGTATTTCATAGCATGGGTAATGAATTCTGCGTGCCCTGTTCTCAGATTACTCTCCTTCGAATATAAATGTATAACATCCAAAAATGTATCTTTTTCCTTCTTGCCTTCTACGTTGAAAGAATAAGCGATTGGCAATTTACCCCCGAACTTGCTTTTCTCGTATAAAACATTGTGATTGTTGTGAAAGTAATTCACAAGTGCTAACTGTACAAATTTTAATTCGTTAGTTGTCCCAACTTTATACAACAGGGCAGGAATCTTTCTTATTAATAATTCCATACTAATTACTTTTTCGTGATCTATCTCATTGAAATGTATCACAATTTATGTACTGTACCGAACTGTATTTGGTTTCTGTAACGGATCCGCTCATATATACATGTACATAATTTTCGGTACAATCTTAACATTCGGTAATGCGATTCCAGTACATCAACAAAAGTACTTTACACCAATTTTCGTTCACGTTCGTTCACTATAGATCACGGTGTAGAGTAGCTGACAGAGTCCTCTGAGTTTCGTTTCATGAGACCTCTGTAGCGGATCTATATTTCTATTTTATCAACGTAGTATGTATTAATGTTCTATTTTATCGACCGTATGAATCGTTCGTAAAAAATGATCGTACACAGAAGAGTGCGTACGAAGCAGGCAAACGACGAAGGTTATGCTTACATATGTTAGGGGCTTGGCAAAACTGGTTGAGAACCGCTGTCGTTGCGGACACCAAAAATAGAACAGTTTTAAATAATGGAATTTAATTTTGTGGGACTGAAAAGTTTTAAATTTCAAATTGAATAAGGCACACGTAGCATTTCACGGCTGGCGGCCCGATATCGTATAAATATTCAAATTATGAGTTGATTCAAAGTATTTTCCAAGTTGATTAAGTTAATTCAGCGTGAAAAGAAATGCAATGTTATACGTACGTACACGTATTTTTCGTGATATAGAGGACGAACGAAACATCCGTGAATTTATTTCTCGCGATGAACGCGCAGGAACCGTGCAAGGTTATTGAAATTATTACTAAAGAATGTTCCTGTACCTGACATTATAAAGAAAACATGAAGGGAGTACCGCACATATAATTAGCGTGTAAGATTAAAGTAGATATATTTTTAATAGAAAGATAAAACCGTTCTACTTTCTGTGATAAGTACCGCATCAGCCATTTATATATTGTACATATACCGTTAAATACTCTGCAAGAATGAATCCGATGTTAAAAATACTGTTATCCTACTGTTGGGGAAATATGTATTTAATAATTGGCCTGAGCATGGGCTTGAGCCTCAGCATGATGTCGATAACCATTGGTATGGACGAATATGACATCGACGCAGACCACCAGATGCCTTATTCCAACTATCCAGACGATTTGGACGAATACGAACCGAAGATAAATATCAATAGTAAACCTCAACAAGCGCAGAGAGTGCCTAAAACGCTGATACGTCCAAGATATTACTCGACGGAACTCGGAATCAGAGAGAAATTGTTTGTAGGAGTGATCACGAGCCAACAGTATTTGCATAGTAGAGACATAGCGATTAATAAAACCTTGGCCCATATTGTGGATAAAATACGTTACTTTATTTCCATACCGGAAGGAACCAAACCGAATGTCACTCTTCCCGGTATAGTTGGGTTCACAGACACTAGGAGCATTTTGAAACCATTCCACACTATGAAATACATAATCGACAATTATCTAGAAAACTATGATTACTATTTCTTGATTAAAGATGTGAGCTACATCAACGCCAAGAAATTAGCTGAATTTGCTACCAAGATTAGCGTAAGTCAGAAAGTTCATGTAGGTGTTCTTGGAGATATTCAGAACTATTGTTCCTTAGGTAATTAGATCGAAGCGTTGTACTGTCGGTGTTCCTCTCTTATTAACAAACATTTCTGAACGACCTTTTCAGATTCAGGAATTCTATTGAGCAATTCGGTGGTACAAGGATTAAAGAACAATTTGGACTGGTGCGTGAAAAACGCGTACTCCGACTCGGACGACGTTAATTTCGGCCGGTGTATCGTCCACTCTTCGTCAACGGTCTGTTCCGATCACACGCAAGGACAACAATATCAATTTACCCAGCTGAAACCCACATTTTCATTCGAGCAAAACCTCAAGGATCTAGCTGGGAACGAAGAGTTCTTAAATTCAATTGTAATATACCCGATACACGACCATCTCCTTATTTACAAGTTCAACACCTATTTTGCAGCGGTAAGACAGCATAGTTGAGTTGTATCATATTTGTTATTCGTCGTTGGTCCTTACCGCGTATCGCTTTCAGATGAACTCCATCGAAATTCAGAGGCAAATTTCCGACATCAGAAAATCAATTTTGAGTACGGCTCACTTGGCTCCGCTACAGGATCACAATGTATCCTGGCCGGTTGGCAATCAACCGGGGAACAGAGCATCCGGTCGTTTCGATATTCTACGATGGACATACTTGAATGAAACTCACACGTTCTTCAGTACCGATTTTTCCACCGTGCAGAGACTAAAGGTCGATGCGAAGTTCGACATCGATCGAATAATTAACGTAACAGCGTCCAATGTTATCGGTAACTCTCGGAGAAAGTTAAAATTCAAAAAATTACTGAACGGCTATCAAAAGTTCGACGCATCCCGAGGAATGGACTACGTATTAGACTTGGCGTTCACCGATACGATCACCGGCAAAGAAGTACGAAAACGAATCGAAGTATGCAAGCCCCTCGGCAAAGTTGAGATCCTGCCTGTTCCATATGTAACAGAAAATACAAGAGTGAACGTATTACTGATTGTCGACTCGTCGAAGAAGCAGGCTGCATTGAACTTCCTCGAACAGTATGCTACAGATTGTATGGAGAAAAAATACAAAACTTTTTTGATGATGGTAGCTGTTCCTATACTTCTCTTATAAAAATTTCTCTACGAACGTTCTTAACACGATGTTTCTCGTAGGCTCTTTTATACAATTTTGGTACCATATCGAAAGGCAAGGAAGACGTGTTTTACGACGTTAAACAGTACGCGCTAACGCTGGCTGAGAAGTACAAAAAGAATCAGTCGAAAATCACTTGGCTCTCTATTCGTCTACCAAGTAACGTAACATCCATCGAATTCGATCCAATGTTGAACATCGCTGTTACAGATTTGTGTACTCGGAAATTCTCACCGGAGAGTTTGATACTATTTGTCGAGATGGGGACACAACTGCGATTGGATTATTTGAATAGAGTACGTATACGCTACCGTAACGTTTTCTCAGCGAGGTGCAAACTAATTGGCCCGTTCGTCAATTCAGATTCGCATGAATACCATCAGCCAGTATCAAATATTCAGTCCGATCCCGTTTGTGGAATTTCACCCCGACGTAGTCCACATGAACGATGCAAAACACGTTGACACCGACATCAATCGTAATCATGGGAGATACGATGATTACAATTATAACAATATCGCTTTTTACGTCCGAGATTACAATACGAGTAAGTGTTTTGAAACGATTTAAGGTAGCTTCTCCGACTGCCATAGACAATGCGGTACGACTCTAATCCTCGTTCTTGAGCAACCAATTGTTCCTCTACCCTGTACACGACATTAACAAACACGTTGAAATGTTACAGTGCGGAGAACGGTCGAGACTAGCATTCCAATAACACACTCCGACAGGGACATTCCGCCTCTATTGAAACTATCACAGGATCTACCTGTCACATCTCTCTACGAAATGTTCGTTTCCTTTAGCAATGTACACATATTGAGAGCGGTAGAACCAGCGTTAAAAGTCAAATATAAAGACATTGACTGCAGCAGCGCCTACAACGATAATATGTACACGCTTTGCGACCGATCAAGGAATTTTCATTTTGGTCGACGCAGTCAGCTCGCAAGATTGATATTAGATTACCAAACTTATAAGAATAGTTTACTATCGTGAACAATATTTAGCGACAAAACTGCCACTGGAAAAAGTTCGTAAAAGTCTTCGAAACCTGTAGAACGGGCGTGCAGAACTTTTTATTGTCGGGCTATAAAGAATAATAATTATTTCTGCAGTAGACAAACTGTGGTAGCGCGAGTAGCGCGTTACCAAGAAATTATTGGTACGACAAATTAATTGTATTTATGCTTGTGCATGCATATAATACGAATCGTATTATAATGAATACTTTATTAAATTTATACAATTGCATTTAAATAAATATTTTGTAAGTAATACAGTCGTTTATCGATTTTGTGCACACATCATACAACGACACTTTGCGTTCTGAGGCGAGACCGTACACGTAGAACCAATCGGATGTACCAGGAGCGTTTCGAAAACACGACGAAAATCAATGTGAACAAATGAAACAATCGGAAATACTTTTGCCACTTTCCTAGGAAATACGTAAAAAGTTTTGGCAAGATTTCTACCTTCGAAGTATATAAGAAAGTAAAGATCATATAATTACACTAAATATTAGTTAATAATAATTGTACAATCCCTAATACCTTATAAATAAATGTACATACACTACATTACCGTCTCAAATCGCCACTTCTCCCATGTATTTACTACTGGAAAAAGCAACGATTTGCCGTGTACTTGCATATAGAGTAAGTTACTGCAGTACATATACAATATGTGGAGCGTCCTTTCAAACTCGCTATAAATATTTCCTCTTGTGATGTAGAACGTAATCAACAGTTTCAACATTTCGCCGTCATGTAATTCTCGATGGACCACAGTAAACGATACGCCGACGAAGGAAAACAAGGATCTTTAGAAGATCTTTCGATGTTTCTGAAAGGTATTATGTCAATGAAAATTCAATGCAACTAAACAGATGCTCTACCGCATGCTGTCAATATATACGTTACCGCTAATTGCTGTCAGACTCCGATTCCGATAGTTTCAAATCTTCGTTCAGAAGATTATCTGGCATACTGTGCATGTGTCCTGAAAAAGACATAAAACCAACAGCTTTAGAATACGGCACATTTAAAGTAGAATACAGCTAAATATAACGATTAAACAAATATTTTGGGTACGCACCATTAGTTCCTGGTAGCACCGGAACATTTTCCATTTCGGATTCGCTGTCCGAACTATCCGAGCTCGAGCTGCTTGTAATAGAATCACTGAGAGCTCCCTCGTCGCTGTCGGTGTTTACTAACATTTTTGAGGTTGGTTGAGTATTCACAGCTGGAGATGGCCTCGGAGGTGCAGAAGAATTCGTGGTCGGTAATGGTGCAGATGATATCGGAGGGCAGTCGTCGAAATCGGAGCCAATCATTGGCAAACTAGCCAAAGTTGGTGCCGCAGATGATTGCACTGGTGAACTAAAGTTCTGCGTGTTTTTAGTACGTTTAGAAAAGAATCTTAACGGTTTTAAGGTACGATTACTACGAAGAAAAAGAACTAGATTTCTTAGCTGCACGTCCAAAACATAACGAAATACTACATTAAATACTCTTATCTTTTTTTTAGGCCTGAAACCTTTGAATAATTTCTGTTGTTACCAAAAATGTATTTAGAAACACAGTCCTGGTAACCGAGTTCAGGGATCGTCTACGTTCAATAACAAAGAGTGTTTAAATACCTATTGGTCGAGGTAGAAGGCGGACTCTTGCCATGATAGGGAGATACTCGAAGAGGACTAAATTGTTTGGCAGGTAACTGAACGCTAGGTTCTCTTTTCTTTCCGCTTGTAACTTTTGTTCTCCCGTTTGCCCTACCATGAGTAGGACTCCTTTTGGTTTCTACCGGAGTTATTGGTCTGCCGCTGTTATTTCCACCAGGAGCTCCTAAATGCGACTGCAACTTTGGTTCTGTTCTAAAAAATTGATTTGCCACGTGTCGATCGATTTCATTCGTGATACGCAAGCTCCAACGACAAAATCTCGTGATACCTGGTCTTTTTAACTTGTATGTTTGCGGTTAATTTCTCCAACGTAAACTCTCCCGTGTTTCTATCTATTATCAGAACGCATTCTTTATGGTATGGTCTTTGAGAGCCTTTGAACACTGTGTGAGGAATTCCAGCTCCGTCCAAGTGTGGTACAGTGACTGTCATCGTGTTGTTAGATCCCACGTCGACCCTGGCTACTTTGGAAACATCAACGCTGGCCGGCTTGAAATCATCTGGAATCAAGAGACCGATGAGAATCGGTGGACTAACAGGGAAAACAAGTTCGACGGTTGGTTGGTTCACCCACTAACATTTCAAGGTGTGAAAGGCGGTGGATCTGTTGTTGGTGAAGGTTGGTCCGAGCTTGAGTTCCCGAATTTCGGAACCCAAACCGAGCCGCTCCGCCATGTCACGCCCGATACCTTGGAAGCTCGTTTCGGGAACAGGGGCGACCGATTTCATCGAGACGGCTTTAACTCTTCGGGCTCCGTGATTGGGAACGTGCAGCGTGCTCGCGGCACAAATGATTCTCGATGGATCCAGATTGCCTATTCGGAATCCTATCGTTCGATCTGCCAAAATATGGCAGAGACGCACACTCGCATTTTCCAGTAACAGCTGCTCGCGAAAGCTGTGCTATTTCTACTGTTACGATCAGCTCGCTGGCCCGTCCGCCCGATTAGTTGCGTGCTACGGAAACTATTACCTTCGAACCGTGTCTTAGCAGAATCGACAAATCGGTACGAGACGCGTTAAAACAGAACGAAATGATCACAGCTTGCACTACACGGTTACTGGTTGACCTAGTTCAATCCCGAGTATCTACGCTCACGAAGATCCAACACTTGTGGTTAATGCGTTTGATAATATCGAGAACGCTTTCGAAAGAACGAGAGATAACCGATCCGAGGGGTGTGCGAGTTCGTTCGATCGATCCGATAGAACTCAAGATACGTTACAGTCGAACCATTCTTTAATTCTCGATAGACGCATCACAGCCGATCTTCTTAGGTTCTATCGAAAATTAACTCATCGAGTGTATGCACTGTGCACTATATAGCAATTTAAGTATTGCCATGAAAACCGAAGATTCTTGGAGAGGGGAAACTACGGTGTTTCTTCGAGAACCGATTTCCAACGGCGCATGCGTCCGCGAAAAATGCGCACACGGAACGTAGACTTATAGAGATAGACTGTGCGCGGCCTGTACGAAGCGCTGAAGCCTACCATGGCGGCCGCCGGTCAACCTATAGTCGGTGGAGGCTCAGGCAAAAAGAGCATGAGGGGAAACGTAATATATATGTATATATCTCGAGGGATTTCCAACTACTCTGTGTGCTATATAGAAGCAGAGAGGAAATGAAAGTGCTCACGCCCGGGATAGTGCTACCCCCTAGTCTAATTTTTAGCCTGGACCAGAACCTGCATCATTAGCAGCGGATTCTTAATCATACCAGAGTGAATGCTACTTCTATGCTAAAAGAGGCTCTTCTATGTAGACTTTGATCCAGCCTAAAAGATGATGCAGGTGCTAATAGAGGCTAAAAAGATGCTGCGGGTTCTGTTCCAGGCTAAAAAGATTATGCGGGTTCTCTTCCAGGCTAAAGAGTTGATGCAGGTTTTGTTCCTGTTCCAGGAGCAAGTAGATGAAGCAGAGTCTCTCCCCACCAACTCGCCAATTAAAAAGAGAGCGCATGACCAGTACTATTGCGTTCTCTCACTCTTTATACCTCGCGACGCCATTTTAGGCTTCAACTTGCCCGTGAGACGACTCAGTCTATCTAAATAAGTCTATGACATGGAAACGTTAATATTGTAATTAAAAAAAAAAAAAAGAAAAAAACAACAATTTGGAGACCCGAACATGAAAGGTTCCAATTGACGTTTCGCCTCTATAAGAACGCTTTGCGTTATAGGATGAGCATCTGACGAATATGGCGTTCGTAGAAGGCTACTTTCCGATTGGATCTTTTAAATTATCATTTTACATTTCGAAATTCCCAAAAACTATATGTAGCCTAATCGTACACTGTGTCAACCAGGCCATAGAGAATGATCATTTAAGGCTAGTAACATTTGTTAACCCCCCTTCATGCTGCCCCTAGGGAATTTAGTGCGCTGAACAATGGCGCGAGACTTGAAATCATGTTAGCATGTAATTGGAAAATGTGTTTATTCGTTTGCTCAAGGGTATAAAAATGTAATATAACTGTTCGTTATATTTTATTCACAGTTCGTTCAAGGTCAATACCATAAAAATTTCTACGAAGCAAAGAGAATATTGGGTTAGGTCAGTACTCGGAATATCATAGTAGTAGCAAAACTCGTCGATGAAAAATCGTTCGAAAACGAATGAAGCGACCAGACTGATAACATTGTAATTATTGTTTTGCAACCCTACCAATGTAATCATTAACAGCTGTAACGTGGAAGCAATATTTAGTAACAACTGATGCCTCCGTATCTGTCCCTCTTTTCGTTTTGCCTGCAGCTGGAAAAATATTGGCAAAACGCCAAAGGAAAGTACTATGAGCCAAACCGTTTCGTTAATCCCATATCCGTTTAGGATACCAGCAGTAAACAATGCCAAAGGTGCAACATCAACGACCTTGGAGTACCAATCGTAGGAAATCCTTAGGTACTTTACTAAAGTAGTTGCTGATGAGAGGCACGGAGCTCCTGGAAGTAACATTGCTAAAAATAATGTGCTTAACGCTCGACGCACGCGATTCAGTACAAGTGCCGCTATGTTTACTATGTTTTATTGCGTTCAAACAATCAAACAGATTTTTCTTTTTTTTAAAGTTTTCAGTGTTCTAGGAGGGCTGTAATAGTATCGAATTTTCAAACCGTTCAATGTGCCCATCTAACAGCATTCAATAGTAATAAATAAAAATATGCAAAAGACAGTACTATTTGTTTGAAATCATTAAAGGCTGACAAGAGAAGACAGTTGTGTATTTGTGAGATTAATGTAAGAATGAATGTAGTAGTTGGAACTTGCGAGAAATAATACGAAGGATCGTTACCGTTAATGTTATGGATTTAGTAATCCGAAATCCATGATTAAATCTCAAGCTTCAAAATAAATAAATGTTTTAACATGATAGGTGTAAGTCGGTGTTTGGTAATTGTCACTTTGGTATGTAGAAAGGTCATTGTCGAATGACAAAAAAATGAAAAAACCACCAAGACTATAATGCTCCATGGACAAAGAGACAAAGCAAGCGTGTTAGTTTTGCTGTGAAACACAGTCAACATGCAAAGGCGACATACGTTTGTTAGACTCTTTAAAGGAAGCGAAATAAGGAATTTGAATAGACGATACACATTGTGCGACAAGCATAAAGCAACTAATGTGCACATTTAATTTGCTACGCAAACTTCTAAATGTTAAAAGCGTACTTGTTTGCGACAAACGAATCTCTGATCCGATGTAATCGCTATTTTGTACATAGCGATCGTTTCGTGCAATCGTTTTCTTTGTCCGACGAGTCCTGTTCGAATCGGCGTATCGGAGCTGCGATATTATTTCTCACCTGTTCCAACAACACGGATATGCTACTAACGATCATCTAGAAATGCATCATCCTCCGCTAGAGTTCTACGTTCAAAAGTCAGGTACAATACCATTATGTAGTTTCATACCAACTAATCCTCTGCATGACCCCCAATAATTTATTAGTCATACTTTTTTGGGGCTCTGTACAGATAATGTCGTTTGTAAAAAATATGCTAGACGGACATCAAGATGCAGGATAACGTAAACATCGTAGGGTACTTCCTTACCAAACCTAAGAATCCCTATGACGGAGTGTGAAAGTAGAATTTGGAAGGCACGGAGTGACCAGACGCTTGCTTTACCGTACGGGTTGCCGACAGTGTTTATGCAACCAATTGTCACAATGAATTTGGCAAGATGCGCTATAACGCCACTCGGACAAACCATGGTCACCTTTTGTTCACGGACACCTTGCTCCTCGACGAGATTAATCTCGATGCGCGAGATATATTACGCTGAATGAAAAGTTCCATGCGATTATGATTTCGATTCGGCGATGCACGAAAATCTGTCGGTCTCGAATCAATGACTTTTTCCACAAATTCCTTTGGTACCTCGAGGGAGTGTGTGCGAGAGAGAGAGAGAGAGAAAGAGAGAAAGGTTAGTTCCAGTAGCAAGTACGTACATACGTAGTAAGTACCACTGAATAGAGGATGTGTACTTACGTATTACATCATGCGTATTACGTACATAGACACGTATGTGCTCTGAATTCGGTCGAAATGGTTAAAACACTACTGCTGCCATAGATAGCAGCACATGCATCGTATATAGAGGTCGGACTCGGACCTAACATGTGATTTCGCATGATTCAACGAATATTTTTTTATCCTCGACATCTACTGCACTGATATTCCGATTACTCGCGTTGCAGAATAAATATCGAATCGAACGATTTGTATCAACATACACGCGAGACGACATGACAGAATGAAATTCAAATCGGTAAAGTAGATTCCTTTTTGATGAGGAACGAAATCGTTGCCTGCGGTTGTCGTTTGGTATAAACACAGTTTCCAAGTTGGTAATACAATTGTAATTGTCACTAGGCTTTCCGCATCTTCCGAGCAGAGAGGAAATGAAAGTGCTCACGCCCGGGATAGTGCTGCCCCCTAGTCTAATTCTTAGCCTGGACCAGAGCCTGCATCATCATTTTAGCCTGGAACAGAACCTACATCATCTTATCTGCATCATTTGCAGCGGATTACAAATAATGCCAGAGTGGATGCTACTTCTATGTTAAAAGAGGCTTTTCTATGTAGGCTCTGATGCAGCCTAAAAGATGATGCAGGTGCTAATACAGGCTAAAAAGATGATGCAGGTTCTGTTCCAGGCTAAGAAGATGATGCAGGAAAAGTGGGGACACTAAAACCCCGAGCGTGAGCACTATCATTGCCTCTCTGACCGCATCTTCCGGGTACAGTTTGCTCAGAAATTTAAAGGGTCTTTGGTGCATACGTACTTAATTGCATTTTCAGGTTTTCAGACGGTGGCTGGTAAGGTTTTGTCAAGTGCATGGCGTAGCGAAGTTGTGCGACAAAGCCACCATAAACGAATTTTCCCCTCCTTTTGAAAACTGTATTTCATAGCGGAACGTTCGAAGGAGCCAGCAACAGTTCATATAAATCAATTTCAAGATAAAAATAGCGCTAAATAGATATTTCAATTTAACAATTAAACAATTATTATTATGTTTACTATCAATAAACAAAAGTTTATTCATATAAATTGAGAAAGCATTTATTTAGCTTTAGAATCAGTATAGAAACAGAAAGCATCGTATTTAAACAGAGATGAAATATTAGGGTTGAATGAATCATGTAATAGCTCGTTTCGTTTACTTTTCCAGAATTGTGACTGTAACTTGGGAAAATGGCCGAAATACGGGTTGTGCGTTACACGGCAGTAACAGTAAATTGGCAACTACGCCTTCGATACCTGCGATTCAATATAATCCCTAAACTCACCACTCTAAATCGTAGAGGGCATACCGGAACCTCTGATTTTTCGAACAGTCGATATTTCAGAACCTGAGACACGGAGTCCCATAAGATGTTAGGTCTATCCTAATATCTCGTCTGTCTTGTAACTTGGGAAAATGGCCGAAATACGGGTTGTGCGTTACACGGTAGTAACAGTAAATTGGCAACTACGTCTTCGATACCTGCGATTCAATATAATCCCTAAACTCACCACTCTAAATCGTAGAGGGCATACCGGAACCTCTGATTTTTCGAACAGTCGATATTTCAGAACCTGAGACACGGAGTCCCATAAGATGTTAGGTCTATCCTTGTATCTCGTCTGTGATCGTACGCGGTGGGGGGTTCCTCGTCGAAAAAGTAAGACGCGGGGAAAGAGCCACCTGGCCTTTCTATTCTATCGAACTATACCTGGTCTGTGGCCGAGGCGTCGAACGGTCGCAACGCCGCGTTGGTTCGCGCTGAACATAGTCGCGAAGTGGCCCGTGCGAGTCCGCCGGCTGTCACATGCAGCCGCCAGTTGTCCCGTCGACGCTTGACGGCGCATCGTTGCGAGCGGTTCCTGAACGCGCGTGCACATCGGATTCCCAGGGGCGATCACGACCGTATTCTCAACCCTGTCGCGATCGACTTTCCGGCCGCGGCACAGAACCGATCGAAAGCCCGTCCCGTCGGATCCGAACGGTCGTCCGAGTTTCGCGGGGAGGCATGCATCGACGACGACAGGGGACAGGCGACGCCATAAGCTGCAGGCAGCAAGCTGGGACAGGTCCGTTGGACGAGGAGTCGTCCGCGTAGGCGCGTCGCGTCGTTATGAATGGAAACGGTCCTGCTGGTTCGACATAACCGTGCTGCACCACGGCCGAGTATCGAACGAGGCTCGCGCGAACCTCGTCTGGCAAGTCGGGAGTAACGTGAACAACAACTGTAACGAGACGCACGTACACATATCTCTCTCTCTCTCTCCGCATCCTGGGCAGGGGTAACGGAAGAAAGGTGTATCCTCGTCAGCGTTGCACGCGTTGTTCGCGAAGGGTCGAGAGGTTGCCGAATGCGTTCGTGAAAATCCGGGGAGTGTGTCGGCGGCGACGTGAAGAGGGTGTCTCTCCGGCGGCGCGTGTATGTCAGTGATCGGTGAATACGCTCGGTGGTTCCTCGTTCGGTTCGACGCTGCACGAACGAGAGATAGAACGAGAACGGGAACGCGGAGGAAGGAGAAAAGGAAAGACGGCCGGTAACCGGGGAAGAGGGACAGAGATCGCAGGTGCGTCGACAGCGTGCCGGCGTTTCGAGTGGCTGGGAGCCCGTGGACGGCCACCCTAACCGCAAAGGAGAGCTAGCGCGTGAATGTATTGGAAGCGATGGCCGCGTATCCGTCGTCGGCGTCGTCGTTGTGATCACCGTGAAAACGGTGCTGCAACAACAACACCGTGGAGATCCTCCGGTGACGATCTCCTCCTCCTTCTCCTCCTCCTCCTCCTCCTTCTCCTCCTCCGCCACCGCCACCACCACCACCACCACCACCATCAGTTACACCGATGGACGCATACGAAACGATGCGTGTACCGTGATCGCGGCACGACGATAACGTCGATGATGCCGCGAGCATTGTTCACGTCCTACGGAAGGATGGCGGGTTTCGAGATCGTCGATGGAATCGGGATCGACGGACAGAGGGAGAGGATCGTCTAATCGAAATCGGGCGCGCGCGCGCGCGCTCGCACATATACGTACACACGCATCGCCGTACATACGTAAAATACGAAAGAACAACGGTTTAAAGACACGCGCGCGCGGCTAGGTGTTGCGAGGCGAGCGGAGAGAGACGAGGGAAAAATATCGGAGATCGGGGGGGAGGCCCCCTCCGAGCCGTGACACGAGGTTCACCTCGTTCGAAGATGAACTCCATGGTATACACCGTGTACGGGTTCGCGGTATTCTTCATGATATTCTGGACGGGCATGTGGATCCTGCACGCGTTAGCGTTGATAGCCGGCCGTTGGAAGCTCCACCGTAAAGTGAACCAAGTGCCGACCTACGAGATCCCGTTGCCCGGCGTGTCGATAATAAAGCCGTTGATGGGCGTCGATCCGAATCTGTTCAACAATCTCGAGACGTTCTTCGTGATGGAGTATCCCCGTTACGAGCTGTTGTTCTGCGTCGAGGACGACTCGGACCCGGTGTTGATGCTGGTGCGCAAGCTGATCGAGAAGTATCCGGAGGTGGAGGCGCGGGTGTTCACCGGCGGCCGGAACGTCGGCGTCAATCCGAAGATCAACAACATGCAACCGGCGTACGAGGCGGCGAGGCACGAACTGGTCTTGATCAGCGACAGCGGGATCAAGATGAAGGAGGACACGCTGCTCGACATGGTCAACCACATGACCGACAACGTCGCGCTGGTTCACCAGATGCCGTTCACGTGCGACCGCGAGGGTTTCGCCGCGGTCTACGAGAAGATCTTCTTCGGCACGGTGCAGTCGCGGATGTACCTCGCCGCGGACCTACTCAGGATAAACTGTCACACGGGGATGTCCGCGTTGCTGCGTAAAGCGCCCCTCGACGAGGTGGGCGGTTTGAAAACGTTCGGCGTTTACCTGGCCGAGGACTTTTTCTACGCGAAGTCGTTGACCGACCGCGGATGGCGGATCACCGTCTCCTCGCAGCCGGCGTTGCAGAACAGCGGCCACTGCGAGCTACACTCGTTCCAGGCGAGGCTGCGACGATGGGCGAAGCTCAGGGTGGCCATGCTGCCGACAACGATCGTGCTCGAACCGTTGAGCGAGTGCTTTGTGTTGGGTGCCTGTGCTTCCTGGGCGGCGAGCGTGCTGCTCGAGTGGGACTCGCTCGTTTTCTATCTTGTACACATACTGTTGTGGTTCATGTTCGACTGGACGCTGCTCTGCGTCGTGCAGAACGGACCGTTGCCGTTCAACAAATTAGAGTTCGTCTGCGTATGGTTGCTCAGCGAGATCACCAGGCCCTATCTATTTCTCCAAGCGGTACTAGATCCTCTGATACAGTGGCGGTCCCGTGTTTACAAGCTCAGGTGGGGCGGCGTTGCCGAAGAGGTCAAGGCGAAAGTCAAATATTAACCACCGAACCGGACGGCGGACGAACGCCGAGAAACAGTCGTCTCTCCCCTCTTTTTGCCCTTTCGTTTTCTTCCGTACGATTTTCTCTCACGGTGTGTTCTCCTCTCGTTTACTCTCGTTCGCGGTTCCGCGCAACTCGTAACGCGTTCACGACGCGATGTACCACCGGTGGTGCAAACACAACGGCCGAAACACGGCCCCGTCGCGAACCCGTTCGGTTCCTCGTGCAGAGCCGAACGTTTCGACGAACATTCCGCCGAACAATGATCGAAACCGCAATTTTGCGTCTCGGTCACTCTTCGGCGCAATGCTCGTCGAAACGTCGAGGCGCGTACGAGGCCTTACAACTTGCGACGCGTGTATCACATTTACAATACAGAGTCTAGTTACAACGCTGGAAAGAAGATCACCGTTCGTCGACGTTGTTGCTCGCGGTCAATTAACCCTTTCCACTCGAAGCCGCTTTTAACTCGAAAATGAAACTTTCGACCTAGAATATTTCCATTCTGTATACAGGGTGGTCCGAAGGATGCGTTGCGCGAAAACGTTTTGTATACGGAGGTTGCATGGTCTGAACGGGAACACGATTTTTCTAACCTGACGATACGCTGAGAAAATTTTCAGGAAATAATGTGAAATTACCCCTTTGATTTAGGGCTAACGAAGGTCAATACTTTTTTACTCGGAATTCGACGTTCTTCCATATTTTGGTACAAAAAATAAAGTCGACCTTCAAATCTCTGAAACACTTCCGTCTGTAAAAAAAAAAGAAATAGATACGCTAAGTTGTGTACCGCTTCGGACCAGGCGACTTCTGTATACAACAATTTTTCGTGCAACGCACCCTTTGAAAGTTACATAGGTGTGCACACCTAACTTGCAAGTTGCGTGGACCATCCTGTATATATTTTTTTCACGTTGTACATACACGAAAGTGATGCAATCTACTCTTGTACGATACTGAGGTGTTCAGTAATTTATTGCATACGAATTGAATAATGTGAGAAATCTTTAGAAGAATTTTCAGTGGCGCGTTACAGTCACGAGTGTCAAGGGTTAACCCCTTGCGCTACGATTTATTTTACGGTTTCGGTGACCAGAATCCGTTTTGTAATTCGTAATTGCCTGAGAAACGGGAGAAAATTTATATCTATTTTACGCCGTACATGTTCTTCGATAGCTGTACGTCGACAACGGCGAAATAGAATTTTACTTCGGTTTAACCCTCGGTCAGGCATCAGCGTAGCAGGCCACTTTTGCAAAAACATTCTATTGCTTAGAACGTTGTTCTATATTTATTACAACAACAATAGCAAAACAACAAACATTGGCCGTGCCTGTTAGATCAGTTACGCCCGACGGAGGGTTAAAGGAAATTAACCCATTGGCGGCCATTATGTTACAATGGCGACAAGGTTATATTTCTTTGCTTCTAGCGCCATCTAAGATTGACCAGATGTTTTGCCCGTCGTTTGCTAAAACTTAAAAGAACAAATACCCGGGCGTTAATGGGTTGATAACATATTTATTAGACTCGGTTCAGGATCATCGTCGCTCGGTACTGTTGGGCAAGGGGTTGATCCGCAACAATCGACAACCTTCTCCGAGTGACCTTCTTTCCAGCCGCGCGGGCCGGAGAACTCGAGTATCCGAACGTTGGACACGAGCATGCTAATCGCGAGGAGGATCTCCTGGTATCGAAAACCCCCCGGTGAAGACTGCTCTCTTCCGTCACGGGCTCGGACGCGAAATTATTAAGTTATTCGGATGTAAATATCGTGCGAACGTTCCCATTAGGCGAGTTCGGTTACCCGTAGATCCGGGCGACAGTTGAGAGCACTACTGGCAGAGACCCGCCAAGGCCGACAGACTTTCATCCGCTGAACAGATGTTCAAGGGCAAGCAGTATTAATATTAATTTTCAATTTCATACCGGTAAAAGGAGGGAGGTGTGTGCGTGTGCGCGTATGTTCGTGTGTGTCTCTCTGTGTGTGTGTGTGCGCGTGTGTTTTCGGGGTAGGGGGGGCGGGGGGGAGTGGGCAAACTTTTGCTACCGATCTCGATAGAATTGTAAGTCGAGTCTTGAGAAAGGATTTACGTTTGATGACGTAGGCGGTCCATGACGCGTCGAGACCAACGGTGCCATATGCTCGCGGGAAATTCCAGCGCGGTACAGGCTGAACGAAAAAAAAAAAGAAAAAAGAATTGTTGTTCGTTTCCGTTGGCGATCGTATTTCGCTTTTACCGAAAAATCAGTAAAGAAGACATTCGATACACGCTTACACGCGTGTACAGGGGACGCAGATCGAAAGAGCGTGACAGTGAAAAGTGAAAATGATCTCGAGCGTTCCGCACAATCTCGTGTGTGTATTTCATATATTTTTGTTTTTTTCCGATTCCGTTTATTTGAACGACGTCCACCTGACGCGACGATGTTTTTCTTCTGTAACATCCGATACAGGTATTTGCTAGACTGTTTACAATCAGATAAAAAGGAGATACGCGCACGCGTCTTGCGTAAACGCGGTGCAACAGCGGGACACGCAAATTTTTCGGATCGTTTCGCACGCTGTAACCGGCAATTCGCGAGAATATACACACTGGTCGTACAATCATGTTCTTTCTTTTTGTTTGTTTGTTTTTCTTTTTTTTTTTTTAAACAGGGCGTTTCCCTCTTTTTTGTTGTGTTTTATTCGTTTTTAATCTACTTTTACATCAGCGAGCTGTGCTTAATTAGACTGTGGATATCGCGACGCCTTTCGTTCGAACGTTTCGCGCCGCTTTGTAAATAAATCACGAGGCAGGATCGAGCGAAAAGTGTCTCGTCGATCGCATCGAAACTTTCACGGTAGAACCCCTCGTATCGGAACGCCCGTTCGGGGTGTCCTCGCGTCGGACAATTTTTCCGAAACGCTGTACTTAAGTAGATGATATTTAAACACGAAATTGTTCACCGATTCTCCGGGGCCCCTCTTTGTGCAAACGCTTTTGCGCCTGCTCTTCCACGGGTCCGTGTACGGGTGATTCTATCGTGGCTTGCTTACAAACTGTTGACGTATCGAATGTCCGTTCGACCGTGACGTATATGGAAACAATCGAAACGCAAATCTCTCTCTCGAGAGAGAGATGTCAGGAATCTTTCTGTCCTTTTTTTCGGTGGGTGAACGCGAGGGGGACGGGGAGAGCGGTAGTTGGTGGGACAGCAACGAGAGGTCAGTCTTCGAGTTCCTTTGCCATAACAAGGAACAATCGACTCGCTCTAAACGCAACTAATTCCATCGAGGAAAACACAGTCGCGAAAGTGTGCCGTAACCGTTCGGACGTGCGGTGACGTAGTGTCTCTGATCTCTGGTTTCTACAAAAACTCGCTTTCTTTATCGTCGCAACAACTCAAGTGGCGTTATCCCGTTATCTCGATTGATTCCTCTAGTGGGCAAACTCTCGCGTGAGTACGCATAATCGGACTTGGTTATTTACATAGAAGCGTAGCAAATAAGGGAGACCGACCGACTTCTCCCTCGGCTCCCCGAAATCGTCCGTTTGTTTTCCGATAACCTCTGGCACACTTCGAAACGCTTGCCTCGTTTGTCTACCGGATTACGCGATGGCCGACCGATCGGATAGTAACCAGATGTTAATATTCTATTTACACGAAGTACAACCCGCCGACGAAGCAAGAGGTAATAGGTAATATTTATAATCGGTTACATTGTGTTTACGTTCGGCAACCGCACACCGTCCCCCCTCGTCGATAAGATCGAGAGAAAGTGGGATCGCGATGGTACAAGAATGTTAGCGAAATCGTCCCGGTGAAACCTGCACAGATGGCGCGAGCGTCGTTCGCCGTTTGAAAATCGTTCGATCGCGAATAGAGCGTGGGCAACGATCAACGTGGTAGCACGATCGAAACGACCGGTTTTCTATTTCACAATTGTTCAAATTACAAGAATGTTTTCATAGGAAATCACTGCGTTCGCTTATTCATTTAACCGGTTAACCCTTCGCACTCGAAGCCACTCTAACTCTTGAAACGAAACATCTCTTCCGACCTAGAATATCTCCCTTCTATACAGGACGAGTCCCAAGAAACGGAACACATAAATATCTTCCGTTACTCTTCGTTGTACGAAGAAACTTCTTAGGACAAAGTTCTACACTGTTCGAGGGACCGCATGTAACGGCGTAAGGGGAAAAGAACTGTTCGAGGTCATTTTTCTTACGAGATTTCAAGGTCGTCGATGTTTTTTTAATGGAATGATATATCTCCGTTAACGTAGCGTTGTAGCTGACGAAATAACGAATTCGTCCGTGTAACACGATATAACCTACAATTGAGCTTCAACCCAGAAAAATGGAATAAATAAAATTCAACGTGTAAGATTCGTTTGCTTTATCTCCGTTACGCAAAATGTTCGAAAATATTCCGTCGAGCTGCTACACATTCAAATGTATCGCAAATACACAACGTAATAACAGATTCGGTGTTGACAGAAAGACATTTATGATATACCTTCACCTCTATATGTTCGTACGGAATCGTGTTTATTAACTATACTAATTACTCTGAACACTTTCTTGCTATCAGATTTCCACTGTTTCTAAGATGTCCAATCTATCAGTTCATCGATGAACGTTTCACAGCGCGCTACTCGAAGGATGATAAGATCGATATGATATTCATTTATGTCAACAGCGTTTAAAGAGAATCAGTGCGGTTGCACCAGGACCGATTACATAATCCTAATTGTCCATCAGTTTCCAATTCGATAAATAAATTCCGCGAAACCGGTAGTGTTGAAAACTAAAAATATACGAAGGCTAGGACTTCGCGGCTAAATGAATGTGTAGCAGCTCGAGGGAATATTTTCGAACGTTTTCCATAACGGAGATAAAGCAAATGAATATTACCTCGTTGAGTATTATTCATTGCATTTTTCTGGGTCGAAGCTCATTTGCGCAGGTCGTGTCGTGTTGCATGGATGGATTCATTATTTAGTCAGCTACGACATCACGTTAACGGGGATATACAGTTCCATTAAAAAACACACGACCTTGAAATCTCTGAGAAAACGTATTCCCTTACATCGTTACACGTGGCCCCTCAAACGGTGTAACTTTGTGCTAAGATGTTTTCTTGGACAGCGAAAAGCAACGGAGATATTTCGGTGTTCTGTTTCCTCGGACCCGTCCTGTATTAGTCACTGTAGGTCCGCACGTCTTCGTAGAGGCGTGACATTGTCCTCTGACCCCGTCTCGAGCGCGGCGCCAAGCGAGAGGCGGCTTTCTTCCAGTTCTCGACGAGCACACCGTTGTTGTTTATACGGGACGTTTCTTCCATCAGCCCGTCCCCAGCGTGCGGCCTGTTACACGCGACAATCCTCGCGCGATGCTTTCGCGTTCTCTACAGTTACGCCGCCATTAGAGCCGCCGTATCTCTTTGTTACGGGCCCGAGGCTTTCAGCCTGCGACCACCCTGTGGACACACAGTAACGAGCAAAACTGAGTCTACGCTATTTTGAAGCAACATAACTTTTGAAAGACTGGATCAAACGACTCGAATGTTATTGAGAAGTTCGAAGGATTAGTTTATTAGACGAGGTGTACAAAATTTTTGAGAAAAGTTTGAATTTTCAGCTATTTTATCTGATCCTGTATTGAAAATTTAAAAAATGTGTTTGATTCGCTCGAATAAATCTTGAATTTTGGCTGCGAACTTTCCACTCAAATACCGCGCCTAATACGGAAACAGACGGGTCGGAATTTTTAGACAAATTTTGGTAGCAAATTCAAAGCAAAACAAGAGGAAATTGTTTACCGGGTCGTTTCGAAATCAATTTTCGACGGAGTGCCTGAAACTTTTACAACAAAACCGATGTTCCATTTCTATCGATGAAATATCGATCAAAATATCCATATAATATCAATATAATTCTTATCGATATATCTGTTCGATAGTTATTTTACTAAAACAGCATCTACGATACATATACCCAGTAAGCAAAATGCTTCGAATCTGCCACCAAAATTTGTCTCGGAATTGCCATCCATCTGTCTCCGCATTACCATCGGCATTCCAGCGCAAAGTCCGCCATGCCAAATTCGAGCCAAACTTTGTCTTCGATCAGCCCTCGTTATAGAGGGCAGGTCCATCGCAACAAGAACGGACGTAACCTTGTTCCGAAAGTAAATATCGGGAAAAATCGGCATAAACGACGAGAGGGAAAATCGAATGAAATTTACAAATGTATTTATTTTGATCTTAATCTATCTTTGACATACATCCGTTTCCGCGTTTGAGTAGGAATTTCGCGACAAATTTCGGTGCCAAAATCGTACCGAATGAGGACCAGATTCTGCTTCGAGCAGGGTTTGTTACCAAACACATAAGTCTCTTGCTCGCAATGTGTGCGGCACACATTCCACCCGATTTGCTCGAGTGGGCATTTGGCTAACTGGGCAGTTTTGCTCGTTACTGTACACCGGCCACAATACAAACTTGTGTGACCGTTCACAGACCACCTTCTCCAGATCGGAAACTCATGGTAGTTCCGGGAACACACAGAAAAAGGACATACGCTCGGACTGAGCGTTCACACCAGGAATAAACACACATACATATATATATATATATATTCGATCGAGAACATTCTATCTTCGACGCCGATTAAATTTCCGCTGCTCTTATTCATCGGTCTCCGGCGCTATAGTGATCCAATTTCTCTGGCCAAAAATGATCTCGGACAGATAAGAGGCGACAACATTTTGCGGTCTTTGTTCGCGACGCCGCAGTGGTCCTAATCGATGAATTAGGAGGGGAACAAGTTAAAAATTAAAGGCAAAGAAGAAACACGCATCGGTGAATTTTTGATGACTTACTATAGATCCCACAGAGACGCAAAGCGACCTCCGGCATCGGTCTCGTTAACAATGGAACAAACGACGAACGCAAATATCGCGTCGCAACGCGTAATTGTTTTAGGTTGCCGCGAATTGGTGTATGTGAAAACGTGTGTTCTGATCACCTGGCATTATAAATACTTTTATATTGATAACAATATGAATTCCACAGTTGAACGTAAATATAAAGCTGCAAATTTATTTCAATTCAGTGACTCGTATTATTATTTCTACTTCGGGACGTCTCGATGTACACGGTCATCCTCGTTTCTTATGTAAGCCGTTCCACGTTTTCTGGAGTGCAGAACCTCAGAAAATGATTTTCCAAGAAATAGCTGTCATTGCTGCCGGAACTTTCTGCAGACTGTGTGTGCGGCTGTAATGTAGTACAAATTAGATATCTATTGTCGATAATTATATTTTCATTTACACAGAGGAAGTTATCTAACTATTTAGTTGTACCAAGGAAAGAAAGTTAGAAAGATCGTTGATGAAAATACGTACGTTAAGAAAATTGAATACTTACCTTTCTTCCTCTGTAAATGACAATATAACTATGGACAATAGATATCTAATTTATGCTACAGTACAGCCACGCACAGTCTGCAGAAAGTTCTTCGATATTGCATCCGATTTTGTCCAAATTGTTCACTATGCGAGGTGACAAGATCGAGCCTAGTCCCGCCGAGGAACGTTCGTTTCTTTCCTCTTTCTTCGTTTCGCTAACATTCCTTGTCGCGTGTCGCGACGCGATCGGTTTGCGGGATCGACCGGTCAACCGATTCTCGTTCCCAAACGGGAAAACGATTTAGTTTCGCCGATCGTCGGCCGTTCTCCGCCGAACCGGATTTTTCCTTGCACACCACTACCTCACGCGTGTATTTATACGGATATACATACATTCAGCGTGTCCCACACAAATGGGAACACCTAAATGTCTTTCGTATTTCCAGTCCTATCAGAAAACTTCAGAGGACAAAGTGACACAGGGGGCAATATAATGGTGAAGAAGAAAATTTTTTATCTCGTGTTTCTTAATGAAATTTCAAGGTCACCGATGTTTTTTTTTTAATGGAATAGTATATTTTTTTACTTAATGAAAACTGAATTTAGTGGATACCACCTTGTTGACCTTGCGATGACCGTTCAGCAAGAATAATCATATTGAAGCGGATGAAATGTGGACGTTGAAGACTTACGTGTTTCAGCAAAAATTGTCTTTAAATTGTTTTACCACGACGGAAGATGCGTGTACTGTTCCGTTTAGAAAAACATCGGTCGCCTTGAAATTTCATTAAAAAGCACGACATAAGAAAATTTTTTCTTCGCTATTAAAATGGCCCCGTGCAATAGCGTGACTTTGTCCTCTCAAGTTTTCTGATAGGACTGCAAATACGACAGATATTTAGGTGTTCCCATTTATGTTGGACACCCTGTATATACAGCCTGTATATTGCCCTACCCTGTATATATATATACATACAGTAACGAGCAAAACTGAGTCTACACTATTTGAAGCAACACAATTTTTTAAAAAATCAGATCAAATGACTCGAATGTTATCGAGAAATTATAAGGACTAGCTTACTACACGAGGTGTAAGAAATTTTTGAAAAAAAGTTTGAATTGGTCGGAATCCTAAAAGAAATAGTCTTTGTCAGTTTTTCCAGCTTTTTTATCAGAGCCTGTATTGAAAATTTGAAGAATGTATTTGATTCGCTCGAATAAATTATATCCATGCTGAAAAGTTCATCGATATTGGTCAATTCGTTTCGTTATATATATATATTTCTCGTTGTTTTCTTCTCGTGCGAACGTTCAGCGATCGTCAGACGATTTTCCAGAGTGATCTAATATCGACGCGATTCGAATTGACGCGACGGGCGTTCTCGCGATGGCCGTGAAAAGCTGCCATCCAGCCTAGGATCGAACGGTTCGCGAATACTAAGCTGCTCCAAGACGGATCGCGTGTTATTCGATCGGATCGACGCTGGATCCCATCGTTCTTTCGATCACGTGTATGGCGAGCGAGCGAGTGCCGGTTCGTTCGTCGTTTTTCACGAGAATCGTAACGAGACCTTGCCTGCCGTTTATTGTCGGCCGAAGGACCGCGGAATATGCGTATATGAAATATTTTTCTACGCTCTAGCGACGAGGTTTTCAAGGAATGTATACGTTACACGTATACGCACGCGTACACGTATACGCGTTTATGCTCGTATACGACGTAAATGATATTTCAAGGTGATGGTCGTTATGGGGGTCGCGTAGGTACCGATCGATCGGTAAACTGAAAGTGACGCTTGTCCAGATTAATCGACCGCGTAGGTCATGGATCAATAATCGATTCTTAAAGCTTAGCTTGCGCGCTGGTACGTATCCTAATTTCTAGTGGAAAGGCTTCTCTCGAGGGGCGTTGATCGATCAGATCTTTGGATCGATCGCTATCATATCACTGGAACGAATCGCTTGGATTCGGTACCGAACGCCCGGTGGCTTAGCTTTCGACGAAGGAACTTAGGTTTCGGCGAAACACGGATTTTTTCAGATTTGGTCGCGTATCTTATCGTGCCACGACCGCCTTGTAATTTATCATTTCCCCTGGAACACAGTTCGGTTACGCGTGCGATTATAAATTGTTGATACCAGCGTTTTTACACGGTCCACGTACGATCGCTGTGACGTAACCCGTAAGCGATAGATACAGCCGGGGGGATTGCAAAATCCGAGTTACCACGTACGTGGAAACAGCGTCCGCGAATCCGTGGACACGTCGGGGGTTGAAAAAGCGAGGTTCATCGGGAAATAAGGTCGAGCAGGTGCGAGTTCGCGGAAAACGCTATCCGAGCGTCGTTAACAGATCAGATTAAAGTCACGGGAAGATCATCGATCGCGGGAATTTCGCCGTTTTCGTCGAACACGGCTTCCGTTCGGCTTGTTGTCTTCGAACGACAACGTTTCTCCGATCGCGAAGTCGATGATCTCTCCCAAAATTTTTTCGCGACGATTACGCGAACCGTGTCGCGTGAGTCACAAGTTGTTCGCTACTTTATCGCTTTAGCAATATTTACGCCGGTATTCGCCAACAAGCCACTCGAATCCCGGTAATCGTTTTATCAGAGATTAGTTTCTTCAAATACTTGATGTAATAGCAGTCTTGTCGCACGATTTTTTCTTTTTTTTATCGATCGTCGTTTACACAACACCGTCTGCTGTACGCCATTTCTTTGATCAGCAGAAACACTAGGTACGGTGTCGCGTGTAGTTTCGAAATGTTTAGCACTTATAGTCAAGATTTCGAAATGCTGCTCGTTACTCGTTAGCCGGTAAATAAATAAACCCCCTCGGTTCAATCACACGCTAAAGGAGGTACCGATAGTGTTTCGATTTTCTTTTTTTTTTTGTCGAAACAGCTCCTATAAGGATTGTTTCTCGTCCCAGCAAGGACACAAGTGTGCAGAGTCGTGATATAGTTCAATTACACCTCGATTCGATTACACGATTGAATGACATTGTGTTTCAATTGTGTTGTAATTGCAAACTACAAACCTTGTAACTACAAACCTTTCGATTAATTCGATTACTGATTATGTTAATCGGGTGTTTCATTGAAATACAATATTATCGAAATACAATATAATTGAAATACAGCCCAGAACTTTGAAGAAGTGCAATATATCTTTATGTTTTTCTTTCATGTAGTACTTGTTTGCTCTCTATGGCGGCGTGTTCCTCGTCCTCGTTCACAATACGTAACGCTGTCTTATGTAATTTAATTACAAAGCATTTTATAATTGTTTATTGTACAATTGCAATTACGAATTACATTGCGATTTAATTGAACGAAGATCCGAACTATAAATTACAATACCGACTGAATTACGATGTGATTCAATTACTTTGTGATTATAATTCCTCGAGTGATTCCATTCCATTGTCGTTGTCGTCGTCGTTGTCCTGCACAACTCTGCAAGCATGCTCCGATTAACACGTCGACCGGCCCTGTGGAGTTGCTTGACCAATTAACCGCGCAGTTTAATTTTGAAAATTCCTCTCAGGAGCGGAATTAAAATGAGGCAACGACGAGTATACCGCGTGGAACGCATGAGGCGAAATGTCGCTGTTATAAATTCGACGAAAAATGAAATGCAAAATGTGAAACAATTAGATTTTTATTGGATAAGAAATTAACAATTCGTTAACGTCAACGGCGCCGGAATAGAGATTCGATCTGACGTGCATACACGTCAAACGCGCTTAACTGATTCAAAATGATCGTATCATAAAAATTGGTACCGCTAAGCGGACCGATTCGATACCGATTAACGTACGCAGAAATAAACTAAGCGAGCGACAAGCAATCCAATTAACAAGAAATCGTTGTTAACACATTCGCAACCGCTGACGTGAATTCCTGCAATTTTTGTTTGCGGCAACGTTAATTTAATATATCAATTAATCCCTGCTTTAGCGATACAAGTTCGCGGAAACCAGCTTCGGAATTATTATTCATTATTCTCGTCGGTACTCAGTATTAGAAACGGAAAAAATTTGCCGCTCGCGAATTTGTTGACACTAGAACTACCGGAACCAGTCGAAATGACTAACGATTTCTTCTTTCACGATTACTGAAACTATGAAAACGTTTTCAATGCTTTAGTATATCTCTTCTTTGGAGCACACGTTACAATTCGATTCGCAACATCTGTCTGACTGAAATCCTTTTTTTTTTTGGTTGTTTTTCGCTTGGTTACGGGGTTGTACAGTACCTGGGAAGAAGATTCGCTTTAACCTGTGTTTGGAGTGAGGGGGTGGGGATGTTATGGTCTTTATTGGATGGGGAGCGGTCTATATGACCTTCGCGAGAGAATACTAGGATAAACTTTCAAAAACCTGTACACATGGCGGAGAAAATTCGCGTGGCAGTCGACGTGTTAACGGAAGTACGAATTCTGCCGAGGCCTTTCGCGTTTATGGTCGACCGTGCGTACGTTGTCGCGCGTCTTTTGCGTCTATTGCGTCTCACAATCGGTTCGAAAGGGAACAGGCGGATTCCCCGGGCGGTCGAGCGTCATTATGCAGATTCCTCTAACGATGGAATGGCTCGCATGGCCGGCAAGCCGGACCATCCTCCGAGGCGAGGCCTTCGCGAGGAATCTAGGGAAATTACGCTCGTCCTGGACCCGGATAATTCGATCGAAAGTATCGCTCCGCTCGAAACTAACCCTAGATTAAGCTATCGTTCATAAAAACGACGACGCCGAATCGAGACCCGTGTCGAACTCTTTCTTTCGCTTAACGCATTATCTACCGGCGATTATCTTCCATAATTGTTGAAAGTCCGACCTTCACCTCACCGGTCCTGGCTGAGGATGTTTTCAAAGAATCCTTTAACATTAACCCATTAGCGGCCATTGTACTCGTTATAGGATAACTAGATTGCATTTGTTTGCTTCTGGCGCTATCTAAGATTGACTAGATGTTTTGTCCATCGTTCGCTAAAATTTGAAAAACAATTTTTTGGCCGTCAATGGGTTAACAGCAACAACTCGTCCTCAGTAAAAACAAAATCTAATAATCTCCTTCGGGATTATCGTATAGAAGAAGATTTTCAAGCTTCCGTTTGAGAAGCCTGTTAACACTTTGACCGGCAAACTAGAAACCTGAAAAATTCCACAAATTCAAAGCAAGTTTTCGAATGATATAAAAATTGAAAGAAATTAGATGTGTGCGATATCGAGTACATCCTCGAACTTTCCTGAATTGTACAGGTCCCAATCAAATTTGGTGCAATGAATATGTTAAAGCAAAAATTCATTTCGAAACCTGGGCAAATAATTCCGTCACCCAAATACGGCTGCGACATGGCAGTCAACGTGTTAATAGGCTTCCGGTAGATAAAGTGTTAACAGCTCGCGGAGAACATGGAATAACGTAGAACGGTGCAAAAGTGCCTGATCTGCTGCGAAGATACGATACAATGAATCACGTTACAATCTTCGACACGATCAATTTTCGATAGAAGAAGAACCCACGGTATCCAAGCGACTGTCGATCGTCATTTTTATGAAAGATTAATAATTACGGATCCGTTCCGCATCGTGGAAACTTTACGTGGCGTTGTTGACATGTTTCATCGATTGCAACGTTTATACGCTTATAGAACGCTACTCTACTCGTATGTACAGGACATTTATACATTTATATGTACAATGCAGAAAAAGAAACTGTTTTGTCTCTTCTTGTCGACGGGACCGTTCGCGAGACTCTGCCGCCTTCACGATCGATTTCATTTCGATTTCGATACAGCATCTTCAGGGTCGCCAGGGTGTACCCTAGGCTGTCACATGTTCGAGAAAGTAGGCGAGATCTGCTCGGAAGTAGGCTATTTTTCTCGGGGAGATACGATGCTTCGGCGCGACCTCGGCCGCGCGGAATACTAATCGGCGTGAATCATGTTGTTCGCGATGTTTCGGTATCTTTGTCGGTGCGTTAATCGGTCCGATTTGAATGCATACGGCCACAGTGATTCACGTTGTTTTCCCCCAATGAAAGAGCGGAACCGATAACAAGGCTGTCGCGTCTCTGGCGTCTTATCGCGCACGCCTCGCTTTTTGGCGATGCGACGTCTCTCTCGATCGTTCCTTTTTATTACCCGAGACCGGTCGTCGCGACGATCCTCTCGGATTTACGCGACGCTCCGTTCCCTCGATCGTGTGCGCGTAAGTGTCTACAAGACGGCGACCATAACTTCCCGGGGAGAACGAGCGGCGGAAGTTGCGTCTCGTTTGCGCAACGCGTTCGAGACGCTGCTGAAAAGTCCGATTTTTTGAGTATCGAGTCGAAGAAGCTTTTATAATGAATCGTTGCCGATTCTTTTGTGAATTCAACCCAATCGAATTTTCCGGCAGAAGGTGTCAGTTTTCCCAGAGAACGCTGCTGAAAAGTCCGATTTTTCGAGTATCGAATCGAACAAGCTTTTACAATGAATCGTTGCCGATTTCTCTGCGAATTCGACCCAATCAAATTTGTCCGCAGAAAGTATCAGTTTTCCCAGAGAACGCTGCTGAAAAGTCCGATTTTTTAAGTATGGAATCGAAGAAGCTTTTATAATGAATCGTTGCCGATTCTTTTGTGAATTCAACCCAATCGAATTTTCCGGCAGAAGGTGTCAGTTTTCCCAGAGAACGCTGCTGAAAAGTCCGATTTTTTAAGTATGGAATCGAAGAAGCTTTTATAATGAATCGTTGCCGATTCTTTTGTGAATCCAACCCAATCAAATTTGTCGGCGGAAGGTGTCAGTTTTCCCAGAGAATTAGTCCCAAAATGAAAAATGCGACGAACGCTCGGAGTCGATTTTCTCGGGAAGAAAGACTCGCGCGAGGACACTTCATTTCTCATTCTTGACGTGCACACGTTTTCACGCGGCATTGTTTTCCGCGGTCGCATTTGTGAACTAGCGGAACGGAGATTTCAATGTAGCTAGGAAAATCGAGCCACGCATAATTTAACTCAACCGGTTAACTGTGGAATTGAATTTGAAAAATTCCTCACGGCGCCGAATTAAAATCAAGCATAGAGCGAACATACACGTCGAGCGCAGCCCAAACGCGGCTATTATAAAAGCCAAAGCCCTTCTAAAGCTAAATCAGAAAGTATCAATTTCTTATTCGATAAGAATCTCACAATTCGTTAACGTTAACTGCGCCGCAATAGAGTGTGACGAGTATACCCGTCGATCACAGTTAACTGGTCAACACTAGAACTACCGACCAATAAATGCGAGTGACGCGTACTGCTTTGTAACAGTGACAAAACTGTGTCCATTTAGACTTCACGAAACTTTTATTGTAATATCTGCTTCGATGAAGAAGATCGTTCAGAAATTTTCGATAAAAACATTTTTACAATTTCAGTAATTGTAGACGAAAAAATTAGGAACCAGTCATTTTGACTAGGTCCGGTAGTTGTAGTGTTAATTACACGGAGAGAGAGAGAGAGAGAGAGAGAGAGAGAGAGAGAGAGAGAATAACAAGAACAAGATGCAACGGTGCAGGTACTTACAAATATAATAACCATCGGTTCGGCGTCGTGACTCGTTGGAACGGCGCGAGATCATTTCGTTTTTTTTTAATTATGCACCGGATCAGATTCTGCTGATAAGCTCCAATCCGATGTCACGTTAACTCTGTCTCGGATAGCATTAATTACGGAGGATCTGTTCTTGCAGTGGCTCGTTCAACCATCAATTAACCAATCCAATCCCGCGCAAGCACCGCCTTATTATCGAGCTATCCAATTTCCGCGAAAAATACACGCTGCGCGCGACGACTATCGAATTCGAAATTTGCTTCCCGTCGAATTACCAGTTCGTTCTGTCGAATCTTTTGTCGACAGTGTCGCGGACGCCATTCTTTCGCGGACACGATAACGGTACCGAACAAATTCTCCTTTCTGAAAACTAATTCTGCGAATTCATGCAAAATTATTTCTCACTACGAATCGAAACAAGGATTGCCCTGCCATGGGCAAGTCGATACCATTTATACGTTTCGCGAGAAATCGAGAACCGAAAAATCTGTCGAGTTGGACTATTTATTAGAAGCTGGCTGTGCGAATACTTTTGTTCCTGGCTGTACTTACGTAGCGACATGGCGACACATTCAATCGCTATGATACAATATCTTCGTCGATGCGAGAGTGTGTGTGTGCGTGTGTGTGTCATAATTGCGATTCTCGTCATGGTACGGCGCGATGTTTCGTTAAGGGCCTGGGATAGTAACGTGACTTTTTAATTACTAATTTCTATTCAAGGCGTTCAGCCACTGATCTAAGATCCGTATTGGCCTTGATCCGACGGGTCTTGAGTCCTGTGACTAAACTGGTCGCACTTTTTGCTCTGTATCATTGACATTAATGAATTCTGACTCGCCAGAAACGTGGTCCAAGTTTTCGACTTTATTTCGGCAGAGAATCAAGACAAGATACAGCTCAATCTGTAGCTGGAGATATTTTCAATGGCAGTGAAATGCTCGGATTCGAACGAGCCCTTTCCCAGCGAAAAATATTCTCGTACGAGGACGAAAAGTTGAGGCACGTGAAACCATTTCTCGACGGTAATGCAGTCACTCTACCTTATCGCGAATCTACGAAGTCCGGGCCCTTCGATACAGGCTGCGAAAGGTCGACACATCAATTTCATCAATCCTGTGACTCGAGTACGACGAACCTGGCTATGATAAAAGCATCGTTGCAATTCGTTTCACCATTCTGATAGGTGTTCACCCGAAGATTGAACTCTTCTTCCGAGAGGGCTAGATAGATAGATAGAGGGAGAGAGAGAGAGAGAGAGAGAGGAGGGGATTGTGTGTGTGTGTGTGTCGATGTTTGTAAAGATTGAGACCACTTTGATCTGAATTGCCTACGCTATAAATACGGTGCAACGAGCGCGCTTAACCTTGTAACCTTACTTGACGCGACGCCAAACTTCTTTTTCAAATTCCGCCGGTTTGACACAGCGCCGAGCTGTCGCGCGTTCCAGAATTCCTCCTCTGCTCTCGTCTCTCCTCTCTCTCTCTCTCTCTCTCTCTCTCTCTCTCTCTCTCTC
>CM052134.1:15364865-15420954 GCA_028454255.1 Halictus ligatus
TTTTTTTTTTTTGTCGAGCCACGATTACGATAACCGGAGGCTCGTTGGCTCGTAGTCCGGGGTCAGGCGCCAAGGTCACGGCTCTGAAAAGATCTTTTAAATAGAATCGACGCCAGCGGCGCGGCGAGCACCGTTTGTTTACACTTTTATCCTTTCGATTAAGATGGGAACGGTCTCCATTGTTGAACGTCTCGTGTCAATTGAAATATCCGTCGACGCTTCTCTCTCCCCTGCTGGCGGTGATTTCATCGTTAATTGGTCGTTAACGACGAGCGTCGGTATCCATTTCCCTCGGACATACTGAAATGTCGCAACTGATTCGTCGCGTTTGGTCGGACAATACCACGCTACTACAATTTTCAACTGCAGATTTATGGAACAGTATATACATATATATATTCGCTCGGGAAAATGGTTTCAATCAAGTGTTGTCGATCGGTGGCATTAAACTGAAATTACAAAATTGAAACTGGAATTATTTCTCCGTATTCGAAAATCTATTTTCACATATTATATTGTATATCCGGTGGACCGAGTGTACAAAAATACAAGAAAAAGTACTTGATGTCGTCACAGGTCTTCGCCATTCAACCCTTATTTCGTGAACATTAAACCTACCACGGTGAAATGGCCGGTGTTACAATTTTGCAATTGTTGAAATTACAAATACTGATTTATGGAGATAACGCAGCAAATTGTCTTGTCCAAGCATCTGTTTATATTGGAAATTATGGTCGTTCGCGACAGCGTCGCCATTTTGATAAGGCAACATTTACCTGAAATACTATTTTCCCTTCGTAGGTTCGGCGTTAAATCGCTTCGTTTTTCGAGTTCGATGGTTTGCCGGTCAAAGTGTTGAATAGAGAATGTTAAGTTGCTCGATTGGTAAATAATAATTAGGCTTCCGACAGACCGATGAGCCATAACTGTGTACGTACGCTGTCGATCGATGTCTAAAAATTTCCGTCGCCGCCTCCGCAGTAGATTAAAAAAAGAAAAAATACGATCTAGTTAACGGGAGAGCTGGTTGCCGGCTGATTAGGGGCCTTTGTCCGTGATTCGACGCGTGATCTTGTCGATCACGTGTTTGACCACTGACGACGGCGGGGCGACGTGGGCCGCACGGAGGTGGTTGGTGACGGTGACGATGACGCTGACGATGACGATGACGATGACGGTAGCTGTGACAGTGACGGTGGTGGTGGTGGTAGCGGACACAACCACGTCGATAAGTTTACTACATATTGCGATTCGTTTACCTCGGATGACTCATTCCGAGCGACGCGCGTCGCTCGCTGAGAGCTCGCCCGTCGATCCTTGAATTGAAGCGCTTTGTATTTTATCGGGGGGAACTCGAGATCGAGAGTCGAGGGTCGAGAGTCGAGAGCCGAGGGCAGAGGGCCGAGGGCCGAAGAGCACACAGACCACCGAAAAAAAGAGTCCGCGAACGCGAAAACGCGAACAAAATTAGGGACGGGGCAAGAATATTTTCGCGTGTTTTTCTTTCTCTTACGTACGCGGCCGCTTCGGAGAAAAATTTCGGAGATGGTGAACTGAAAAAAATTTCAACCGAAAGATTCTTCGAACGTTCCTCTTTACACGTTCCGAGTGAAAAACTTTTAGACGAATACGCTTTAACACTTTGACTGCCAAACTAGAGAAGAAAAAAGAAATTCCATACAGTCGAAGTAAGTTATTTAACACTTCGCACCCGAAGCCATTTTAACTCCGAAACGAAACATTTTTTCCGATCTACAATATTTCTCTTCTATATACATATAAAGGCTTAAAAGTGGAAGAATTGCAATTTTTCACGATTTTAGACTTTTAATCGTTAAAATCGCACTTTTAATCGTTTATAACTCGCAAACGAATCAACCAATATCGATGAAATTTTCAGCATGGATTTATTCAAGCGAAACGAACACATTTTTTAAATTTTCAATACAGGCTCAAATAAAAAAGCTAAAACAACCAACTGTTACTATTTCTTTTGCGATTCCGAACAATTCAAACTTTCTTCAAACATTTTTTACACCTCGTCTAATAAACTAATCCTTCTAACTTCTCACTAACATTCAAGTCATTTGATCTAATTTTTCAAAAGTTATGTTGCTTCAAATAGTGTAGACTCATTTTTGTTCGTTACTGTATATATATTTTCATGTTCTACATAAGAAAATGGTGCAATTTACTCGTACAGTACTGAGATGTCTAGTAATTTATTCAAGACAAACAAATTTAATAATGTAACAAATATTTTGCATAATAATACAGGAATTTTTAGTGGCGCCTTATCGCCATTCGAGTGCTTAAAAGTTTAAAATTATTAAAAAAAAAAGAAATAAAAGGAAAACTAAAATGTAGATCGTACAGCTTGCAATTAATCGAAACAATTTGTAAACAATCTTGTAAAAAGACTCCTAAGTAAAACTTCGCTGTGTAAGTCGCTTACGAGATTGTCTCGCGGCAAGAAAATCGAGCGACTGCGTAACGTAAACGCGCTTTCTACTATTTTGCAAACTTACGAACTCCATAAACGCGTAAACATTCGCAGTTAGTGTATAATAGTAATGGCGAAATAACAACGTACCCCGCCGCGAAATTCCCTTCGTAATTCGCGAACCTCGTTCGAGAGCGCGCGCGCTCTCGTTCTTTTGTTTGTTTGGATTCGGTGGAGCGCTGCGCGCTGCGAGCGTTAAACTCGATGATTCACGGCATCCCGCGCGTCTGATTCATCGAACGTTCCGACGTTGTCCGACCGGTTTCGAGTTTATGCGAATTCTGCGGAAGTTTACGCGAGTTCGCGCGTGTCTGGGCCACTGTCTCGGTCGTTAGACCAATTTTCCCGGAATCACTTTTTCTTGAACTTGCACGCGGACTGCGGACTTTTGTGCAAAATCAAAATTGTACTCAGTAGGATTCGCAGTCAGTCGAATAAGTACGCTCTTAAAAATCGCATGACTTTGTCAATATTGGACTATACTCTTTGAATTTTTTCGAGAAGTTAGAACAATTGGATCACTACGTAACGCGAGAAAAATGTTTGGTTAAAGTTGCAATTTGTCGAAATTACAGAGAAAGTACTAAAAGGTGTATTTTGCAACTTTTTCATGCGGGCTTATATTAGAAATTTAAAAAGTACGTTTTCTACATCTGTATCAATTATTCCAGTGGCGCTTCAGAGTCACCACTCGAGTGCCAATGGTTAAATGTTTTTAACTGTTATAAATTACGCCTGTTCGTATTCAGTGTAAATCAAATCTGCGGCCCACTCTTTCCACAAAGCAGTCCACTGTTTCCTTTTCTTTTTCCTTCGGCATTCTACCTTCTACAAGGTACGGTTCCCTTATCTCAAATAGATAACAATCCCCCGGCAGATGCTTTAACGTACACCTACTCAAGAAAAGAATTAAATAATAAAGAAAGAATCCTAATAAAGAATTTCCCTAATAAAGAATTCTCTGGGAAAAACGATGTTTCCAAGGAGCAGCTGGCGTGTAGAGAGAGTAGTGGGTTGGGGGTTGGGAGGGTTGGGGGAGGTTAGGGTGAGATGGATCGTGAGGGGTGGCCGACCGCACGGGTATGCCTAATTCAGTCCCAATCTCGTGCCTAATCTGGCCAATTAATATTTAGCCGTAGCTCGCGCGTAATCCGACGCGTCTAGGTCACACTTATTACCCTTAATACACCTAATTAACGAAGTTGACGTCCTCCTCAACTCGGCAATGGGCAACCTCCTTAGCCTTATTTCGGTCCCCGTTCCGTTCGCTTCCCTGGATCGGTGTTTTTCTCTTTCTAATTGTTTAACACGCGTTCTTACAAAAAAATCCACAGTCTAATCATTTCGAACGACAGCGCCGGAAGATGTCCGGACACGAGCCTGATCCGACAAAGCATACGAAGACTCGTTTTTGCCCCGTTCGATTTATGCGAAGCGACAAACAAACGTGCGTCCGGAACGTTCGACGCGATCGAAACTCGTCCGGCGAGATGGCCTCGCTTCCCACGGGCACGGGCGCGGGCGTCGCGACGCTCGCCACGTCGACGGAAACAACGGAAACGAACACGAGAAAAAGGGGGGCGCATCTTTGTGGCCTTGAACAACAGCCAGCCAGGCGGCCGCCCGCGCGACTATCCAGGCTGTCACATTTTCCACGGATAACCGTCGCCTTTTTATTCCCTCGATCGTCCCGCCCTCGAACGACAATCGCGACGGACGTTTCATCGAGAAGAGATCCTCGAAATTGAAAATACTTTTCCGTTCGTCCAAAGATCTTTGCGCGCGAAGATCTCTCGATCAGTTTGCGGAAGAGTACGCTCCAAGAGGTAGACGCTACCGGAAGCAACTGTGATCTGCTTTAGATGGGATTTCAGCAGGGGTGCGTGATTGCAGTTTTCTTTGATTGCTCCGAAATTGTTTGGAAAGCTCGATATGCGATTGTCCAAAGATCTCTGCGCGCAAAGATCTCTCGATCAGTTTGTGGAAGAGTCTGCTCCAAGAGGTAGACGCTACCGGAAGCAAGTGTGATCTGCTTTAGATGGGATTTTCCAAGGGGTGCGTGATTGCAGTTTTCTTTGATTGCTCCCAAAATTGTTTGGAATGCTCGATACTTGTTCGTCCAAGGATCTCTGCGCGCAAAGATCTCTCGATCAGTTTGCGAAAGAGTCTCCACCAAGAGGTATACGCTACCGGAAGCAACTGTGATCTGCTTTAAACGAGATTTCCTCGGGGGTGCGTGATCGCGGTTTCCTTTGATTGCTCCCAAAATTGTTTGGAAAGCTCGACACTTGTTCGTCCAAGGATCTCTGCGCGCGAAGATCTCTCGATCGGTTTGCGATCCAAGAGGTAGGCTACCACCGGAAGCAGCAGCGATCTGCTTCAGATGTGATTTCCGCAGGGGTGCGTGATCTCGGTTTCCGTTGATTGTTTATAATCGAGCGGCGGTCGTTTAAGCGCGGAAGAGTATACTCGAGAGCTAGGCTACCGGAAGCGGCTGTGATCTGGTTTTTGATGGGATTTCCGCAGGTGTACGTGATCGCGAGGCGTCCGAGCGTCGCGGCGGCGGCGTCTACGCGACGCGTACGTACACGTTCTTCGTAGCTTCGATCGGTGCGACCAATGCGAAGCGCGTATGTACGTCACGGTGCCGAGAAGATGACGCCTCTGCAATAATACGTTCAGATCAAGGCGACCCTTCTCGCGCGTTCGACGCATGCATAGTGTAGTCTGTCCAACGAGACGAGAGACAGTTAAGCGTACCGGCGTGCTGTACTTTGCCAACAATGTACATAACTATCGAGAATGGAGGGGGGGCGATCTCTGGTCGTGCTCGAGCGACTATGCTTAGGTCAACTGTACCGGCCCGTTGGACAGACTACAGGTGCACACCACACCGGACACATATCCGATCAGTGATCGTTCTCTTTTTCGTCTCTTTCCCTCTTCTTCTCGTTTCTATGTAAATACAGTCTAATAGATTAAACGCGTTGATTAATGTATGATACGGGATATTGATATTATTAGTCGTTGCCGCTAATAATACGAATACCAGGATATTATATGAGTGTACATAGACGCCGGCTGAAGACTCTTATCGTTGCTTTTACTTAAACCTGTTTCTCGTTTCCGGCGAAGGACTCTCCGGTTCGTTCGGTACAGACAAGACACGCGTTCGTTTCTTCTCCTTTCTCTCGAATTTTGGTATCTTTCTTTCTTTCTTTCTTAATTTCAACGCCCGTTGCATACTTAGAGGCCGCAAACTCGTTAGTCCGCTAGTCATTCGAACGAGCGTAGGTTTCGCGTACGACCGAACAATCGGAGTCCAGACCGGAATCGAAGATGGCGGATGGTTCGCGCGGGGATGTAACCTGTTAACGGCGCAGCTGTTTTCGTCCGTTGACCTCCTCGAGGAAGCTCGGAGCCTTCTATCGGTCTCTGTGTAATATTGTTTTCAACTCGCGTCGATTTAACCGGTCGCCGTTTTTATCGTTTTCGATCATCTGCTATAGCCGCGTCGACCTTGACGCTTCGCTATCGATTAGAAAAGCATCGAACTTGGCTTTGACCTGAAAGAATGGAATAGCGTATCGCCGGATAGCAGTCCGTGTCACGGGTCAAGGAAAATTTGAATCCGAGAGGAAAGTCGCGAACGAAACGGTTTCCGGTTAACAGGTTAATCAATTCTAGAACGCGTTCTAGAATTCGAATGTTCAGCACGTTTCCCGCGTTCTCTGCCACGTCGCGCGCATTGCGCATCGCCGAGGGACCGTTGCGCTTTGTCTTTTCGATCGGTCTTGGTGTCAGAATGGCAGCCCTGAAAATCTGCTAACCAGATCGATTATGACGTTCAGCCGCGCGAAACCAACGAGCCTGGCTGAACTCTTTGTACTTTCGCTTTCGTTCGGATTCGCTTTGTTTCTGCCGTCCCGCAACGCGCAGAAACACAGAAAGACAGAAATTCAACAGAGCAACTTCGATCTGGTAAAATTCGATTTTGTCGTCAAAATAAAAATTCTGTCTTCGTCTAAAAAATTATGAGGAATGGCAAAGCAATTGTAATTACTGGAACCGTAAAATAATTCGTAGTGCAACGGTTTAACAATGTATGACAACGGGTTAACAAAGACGTGAATTTTGTCGGGCTCTGATTTTGATCCATTGTGCAGCTTCTTATGTAGACAGAAATTCAATAGAGAAATTTCGCTCTGGTAAAATTCGATTTCGTCGTAAAATAAAAATTCTGTCTTCGTCTAAAAAATGATGATGATTGGCAAAGCAATTGTAATGACTGGAACAGTGAAATAATTCGTAGTGCAACGGGTTAACAATGTATAATTAACAGACACGTGAATTTTGTCGAGCTCTGATTTTGATCCATTGTGCAGCTTGTTCTGTAGACAGAAATTCAACAGAGAAACTTCGCTCTGGTAAAATTCGATTTCGTCGTAAAATAAAAATTCTGTGGAATGGCAAAGCAATTGTAATGACTGGAACAGTAAAATAATTCGTAGTGCAACGGGTTAACCATGTATAATTAACAGAGACGTGAATTTTGTCGAGCTCCGATTTTGATCCATTGTGCAGCTTGTTATGTAGACAGAAATTCAACAGAGAAACTTCGCTCTGGTAAAATTCGATTTTGTCGTGAAAATAAAAGTTCTGTCTTCGTCTAAAAAATTATGAGGAATGGCAAAGCAATTGTAATTACTGGAACCGTAAAATAATTCGTAGTGCAACGGGTTAACAATGTATAATTAACAGACACGTGAATTTTGTCGAGCTCTGATTTTGATCCACTGTGCGGCCTGTTGTGTCGCGTCGTTTCGTTCTGTGTCCAACAAATCCTCGCATACTCGATCGAGCACCGCTTACTCTCGTTAGAGGAAACCATACCGGGATCGAGCTTGCACTTTTCGGATCGTCGACCGCCGCGTCGGCTAAACCTTCGTCGCCGATTAACGGATATTAAATTAATAGAGGCCGTTTTACGAATCCCGGTCCCGGTCCCAATTCCGGTCAGTAAACAGGGACCCACCAGAACCGTTTACCGTAATTTATATACGTCGCCAAGGTCTCGATGATAAACGTCACGGAATTATCCCCACTATAGCGGTGTATACCCCGTGAGGGGTCATGAAACTCGGACGAAGTCTCAGACTCATTAGATACTCTCACGCTTTCCCTATTTTTAGCTCCCAAAAACTCATTTTCATTGGTTTGTGAAATCAACCAATTTTTGTATACAATATAAAAGTGTCAATAACACCTTTTTTTTTTTTACGAAATTGTTGGAAAGTGTTTATTCGATGCTTTCTGTTCGACATTTCCCTTTTTTAATTTCCGGACCCTCATTTCAGAATGTCAAAAGAATATCCGGACGAGATAACTCGTCCGTGGCCGCGAAGTGTTTCAGAGGGCATCCGAAATGTTATCTTCCCGTTAACAGGAGGGTGTTCGTTCATTGGTCACCCTAATCGGATTGGTATTAGGATTAGCGTTAGGATTCGAACGCGTCGTGTTCGTACGCGATCGGCTCGAGACGCTTACGATCGGACTTAATTGATCCGGACTTCTTAATTGCACGGACCCGTGGGTCCGCGAGTACGAATAATCGCAGAAACGAAAGCACCGGTACTCGATAATTGCCGGTACACCGGCGCGCCGGTGTATTCGAGTATCCGTGAAATAGGGACTTCTAATTTTAGCGTTGACCCGCCGGAAATCCAATATGCCGGCGAAGAAAATAGACGGGAAAAGGATATGGTTCGTATTCGAGGCAATTGTTCCCTAAACGCGCGCTAGGGGCATAATCGCGTTAATTCCGGGCCCGACGTAATCCGTGCGTCGCGTCATACTCGCATACGCGACGAAGTATCGCTTGCTTCAATGCTGCGACCAATGCTAAATAATGGACGCCTGTCCACGAAGCGCAGAGCAAACTTCGCAGAGCAAGACGCGTTCCGTAGAATGATTGAAATTTAACAGCATCTGACAGTTCTTTTGCAATCAATATTCGCCTCTACATAGGGGTACACACAGAATTATCTTCTTCTTCTTCTTCTTCTTCTGCTTCGTCTTCTGTTTCGCATACACACGTATTAACACGTTCACGGACAGTAAAGATTTCAGTTAGCTGCCAGAAACTAGTTTTAATGTCCGTTCTCTGATCAGACGTAAACAATGATAATAACTATCATTAATAACGACCAGTCTGCGGAGTTTTGTGCATCTAAGGCTTACGAAAATTTTCAAAAAGTGCTGCAACATAAGATTCGATAGAATTCCGTAGAATTTTTATTCGTTTTGCATCTAAAGAGGCTGTCCCTATGAAGAATGAAGATTCCACTTCACTCCACTTTCGTAAAATTTGTCTATGTAAATTGGAAATTGCATAAACATCCGCGGTCTAGTAATGACAGTTGCTCGTTACTTTGGAATGTACATTAATCACGAAAACTGTAGTTTGTATAAAATGAAACGAATAAAAATTGGCTCGAAAACTTGAATGCTACGGCATTCGTGCCATTTTGCATCGCTACGAAAACGAATACTATAGAATTCGCGTCGTGTTAATATTCGGAAACTGAGCCGTGCACTGTGGTCGTTACGTTTTCCTCGAATAATGTTAACGGCGAAGAAACAGAACAGCGACGATAAAATTGGAAATTGCATAAACATCCGCGGTCTGGTAATGACAGTTGCTCGTTACTTTGGAATGTACATTAATCACGAAAACTGGAGGTTGTATAAAATGAAACGAATAAAAATTGGCTTGAAAATTTGAATGCTACGGCGTTCGTGTCATTTTGCATCGCTACGAAAACGAATACTATAGCATTAATAATAATAATGTTAACGGTAAGGAAACATAACAGCGGCGATACCTTATGCCCGGATATTAATGCGAGTCATCGTAATTACACAATCGTTGCTCGCGGTTCACGTAATTATGCCGAAGTTGCTGTACGCTTCGTGAATAAAAGAATGCCGCCACGTGACACGCGCCGCGCGTATACGTCATACGCGACGCGTATCGCAGACCGGACGGGATCGTGCCTCGTACGTTAGGTGTACGCGTACGCGTACGAATTGGCCTGAGAGAGCGCAGATTGCCATTCCTCAATTAATTAATCGATTTGGCAAACGTCTCGAATCGACACGAATCGGCTCGACTCGGGCCGGGGTCGGGCTGCTCGGCTCCGGACCACCCATCGACCTCTCTCAATCCAATCCCATTACCATCATTGTTGATAAGCCGCGTTAAGAGGATCGCAAATCGTGTTATTACGCGTGTGGGCGTCCGCTCTCGTTAAACATTCGCCACGGAGGTCTTCTTCTTTCGGCTAAGCGAGAATGTCTCTCGTTGGCGCCCGTGTTATGCCACATAACGTTTCCAAAAGATAGCACGTTATCCGATTCCGTTACATCCCACAACTATGATCGAACAACAACAGTTCCCGCATTACACGTCACTGTTCAATAAGTTGTGTCTGTTCGGGGCAAACACTCGTTTTCCGTTTATAGGTTGAACTTTAAGCCGACAAACGTAAACGGCAGTGCTGACCGATACGTCAAAATGGTAATTTTACGATCTGTGTGAAAAAAAGTATGCATTTCTATTCAAAGAAATGATGCAATTGTTAATTGCACATGCACTGCCGCGTCTAAAAAAACGATTTAAAGGCCTACAGATGTAGTGCTCTTCGAACCATTCATCTTTCTCCTTTATCGTTTTTGTCGTGAATGCAATAACAAGGGAGTTACGACTTGAAACAATTGCGCGGACCACCCTGTATAGAAGAGCAGTATTCTGGGTCGGTAGAAATGTTTCATTTTGGAGTTAAAATAGCTTCGAGTGGAAACGGTTCGAATGTTCCGCGGACACCTGTGCCTATTGTTGATCGCGCGTTCTCGAGGATGACACCAAGACGTTTTCGAAAGACGAAAGAAGTTACACGGTTAATCGCGCGAGCGAACGTGCGCGCCGCGAAAATCCCGTGCCGCCAAATTCGCTCGGAAACGTAAACAGAAGCTCAAGCGTAATTATTTTCTACGCCATTGTCAAACGAATAACTCGCGCGGCTAGCAAACGGACAGTATGAGAGAGAGAGAGAGAGAGAGAGAGAAGGGAATGGAGGAGAATAATGGTGTGATAAAAAGGTTGTAAGGATTTTTGTCGCTAATAAAAGATACACTTGTTACTTATAGATAGGGTTTACGCTCACCTGAATTAACGATCTCTTTTCGTTAACGAAAACACTCTTTACCCGCGAACGTTCCTCTTCAGCTGAAGCGACAACGCTGCCGAGCTTCCCACTTTCCATTTGCAAACGGATCTTCTAACGCAACGCCAAGCCGCCATAAATAGTAATCTCGCGAGCCACCGTCGTCCATAGTGTCGCAAAACCAACGTTTTTCTAGTTCATTTCTATCCTTGCGTACAACGGCTGTTATCTCGGACACGTTCGGAGCCGAAAGAACGCGGTGTACAGTGAATTCTCGTTACTAGTCAGCCCCGCCGTTCTTTCTACTGACTCTTAGACGAAATCGGAGGTTCTCGCCGAGCCTCGCGTTTGAAATGCCCGGGGCACGCTGGAAACCTAAGAGTCATATCTATGACTACTAACCGATAGTGACACAGAAGAAAATATCTTTCTCCGACGCGAAGCTCGAGAAATGAGAAATAAGACTATATTCCTCGAGAATTTTTAATAAAATAACAAAATATTGGGAAACTTTTACCAAACTCTTATAAAGTTACGCTTTTGTTTTGAAATGACTTCTTAACAAGCATAATGCGTCTAATGTAGAATCAGACAATCTGCTTCGTTTTTTGTGTAATAAAATCTGTAGTAATAAAATAATTGTTGTGTGATAAAATAATGTATCTTTCGAATCTTTTCGCAGAGATTCTGGATCATGCAGATATTTCATAAGCGACACAACAATCTTGTCTCTTCTTTTAGATATCTCTTCATTAATAGCAACAAGAAACTTATTACTCAATTCAGTATTCAATTTTTCTAAAGTTTTAAATAAGAATTTCAGAGAATTAAAAAATTTCTATGTTATAAAATAAATGAGATTCGTAAGAATTTTCCTAGATTCAAATTTCGCGAGAAATGAGAAGTAATCAATTCTCAATCAATTTCTCGAGAAATTCTCGAGAAGGAACCCACCCAGTGCGTGTGTAGTTCCACCGACTCGAAAGCGTAAGGCCGGCACTGACTCCTAACGAGAATTCGCTGTAAATCGAAAATTTTCGATTACCGAGATTACTGGAAAACTCGTGGAGGAAGCAGAGGGTGATCGTTGGCCAGCGAAAGGTGTTCGTCGATGTAAGTACATTTGCCAGACACGTTCAACCTCGATGAAAATTCTATTTTGTCTATCGTTCTGTACATACTGTTTCCCCATTGATTAGCAAAGTCGCATAGGAAAGGAAGGACGGACGTTGCGCTTCGCCGTGTCCGAGGGTTAACGATTGACGTGTCTGCAAGAGGGTCGCGCCTCTAGGCGTGAAGGCCACTGCAGCCGCGACTTAGCATGATTGCGGGATTGATTCCTTAATTTCTTAACTGCCAAACGAGGGGCAACGGGGTTGGACGAAACGTCGCGATCGAATGCTCTGCACGCCGTCGAGGAGATCGATAGCTGTAATATTCGGTAGCGATAAGTATAGTGATGGTATGTACCTGTCTGTCCACCTATCCAACGTCCGCCGCGCCGCGAAGTAGGCGAATATGCCATTCTGGCGCTCTAAAATAATTACTTGTAAACCATTAGAGATAATTGGATGAAACTTAACACGTTCGATGCCACTCGTTGAAACTCGAGTGGTGAGGCACCGCTAAAAATTCCTGTACCGTTATTAAAAATATTTTTTTGACTAAACATTTCGGTATTGTACGAGTAAATTGCACAATTTTCGTATGTATAACATGCAAAAATATATATATAGAAGGGCAATATTCTAGGTGGGAAGAAATGTTTCGTTTTGGAATTAAAGTAGCTTCGAGTGCGAACGGTTCAAATGAATTTTTACGTTGATATATTCTCGTTGACTACTCGGTATCGTGCATTTGATTTTTTATCGATTTTTATTTCATTAAATAGCTTGCTTCGATTTTGTGGAATTTTTGGGGTTTCTAGTTTGGCGATCAAAGTGTTAATAGGCGAAAAGGTAACGTTTATAGCTTCAAATTGCAACAAAAATCAATTTGAATTTGCACGGTGTTCGATGAATATTGCTTTGTAATAATGGCTAATACCATTTTTATCCTAACATGTGCTTCTGATGAAAACCTTTTTTGTAATTTCAGTAATTGCGAAGGAAAAAATTAGGAACCAGTCATTTTCACTGGTTCGCTGGTTCTAGCGTTAAAGATGCACAGAGAGAAAAAAAAAGAGAAGATTATGCAGAGGTAGACGAAACGGGGAAACGATCTCAAAGATTTTAACTTCTCCTCAGATAACGTCGTTGCTCGGCGCGCGACATTTTCCCTCGGCGTCGATCGCGCAAACTGCAAATTGCAAACTGCACACGAATCGGGGTGAACCGAGATAGGGGTTTCAATAAGAGAGGGAAGGCGCAATAACAACGGTACAAGGAGAGAATGAGAATGAGAAGCAATCGATTCGCCGCTGTAACTTCTATCGTCGCACGCAACATTTCCAATCATAGGTTCTACAACTAATTTCATCGAAACGCATCATAATTATGTACTCGGATTGCTGAGTTTCATTGTGTTTCGTCGCGCTTTTCGGTCTTCTGAAAACTGAAAACGACGCTGGATCCACCCGTGTTCAAAACGTGATATATACTTCATTAAATAATAATAATAATAATTCATAATAATGATAATAGTAATAATAACTATAAGAAGAAGAAGAAGAATACGTTCGACAAGCATTGCGTTCGACTGTACATGTTTATTAAAGTACCTGAATGGAAACAATCAACTTGTGTTCTTTCTCTTCCCAGCCAAAGTCATGTACAGGGTGTGCCACATAAAAATTGTTCACGATTTTTCAAGTACTTGCGATATAATCCTACAAAGAAATATTTTCAACAAAAGTTGATCAGGCTGCACATTGCAAGTTAAAAAGATCTTTCTTTTTGCTATTGTCAAGGTTCGTGCAGACTGTCATTTCTCGTTGACATTTTCGTGCAAGGTCGTCCGAAGGTCACGGTATACTGTTCGTTGAATTCGTCTTGATACGGGCTCTAATACCGTTGAAAAAAAAATGAGGGAGACCTTGACAATACTGAAAATTTCTTTTTATTGCAATCGAAAACTTTCGTTCAACAGATATTTGTCAGATGTATTTGAAAATATTTGCCAATCGAAAACTTTTGTTGAAAATATTTGTCAGATTATCGCAACTGCTTGAGAAATCGTGAAAAGCGTTACGTTGGACACCCTGTATAACCGGCGCGTGTAAATACGAGCGCCTCGTATTCTTTCGATTGTCTTTTGTTTATGTTCGTGTGTCATGTTGCTGTAATCGCGATACACACTACTCTTCAATCGAGGCTACTCTTCCGGGAGAGAGTTAGGCGTGCACGCGTGCAACGTTCTCTCCCGGACAGGACCAAAATGACGGATTCTGCTATTTTTAAATTGCGAATATTCAGATTGTAAGAATGCATCCATGAGCAATTATTCAACAAATTGACTTCTTTCGGTATATATTATTAAAAAAAAAATGGCTACAAACTCTTCTAGATGTTATTTGTATAAAGCAAACCGTGAACCTAGTGTTAAAAATATCCATGTCGAAAATTTCACCGATATTGGTTAATTCGTTTACGAGTTCTAAACGCTTAAAAGTGGAAAAATTGCGATTTTTCACGATTTTCGACTGAAAATCGCACTTTTAATCTTTTATAACTCGTAAACGAATTAACCGATATCGATGAAATTTTCAGCATAGATATATAATTTATTCAGGCGAATCAAACACATTTTTTAAATTTTCAATGCAGGCTACGACCAATTCGAACTTGCGATTCCGACCAATGCAAACTTTTTTCAAAAATTTTGTTAACATTCAAGTAGTGTAGACTCAGTTTTTCTCGTTACTGTGCATCACCTACTGAAACTAGAGCCACGTTCGAAGAACGTAACAAAATCGGTTTCTAATTCTCTATTTTCTATTCTACGCGTGTACGCAATAACCGATCCGCGTGACGCACGGGGGTTGCTTGTTATTGTCTCGGGGACGACCAGAAACCTGGACGCTTCGAAGTGGCCAGGTGAAATAGGTCGTTACGTGGAATCCGTGATATCTCCACCCTTCTTCGGCCTCGGATCGATGTTTCATCAAAGAAACCTTCTCGACGATACGGAGTCCTGTGAGTCGCACGTCAATTTTTCCGTTAACGGGGCAGGCATGGTTTGAAATCCATATACACACGTATGCGACACTCGCGTCCAGCGAGGTGTTGATGTCGGCCTTGCACGCCGAGTGATATTCCCTAATCGAGAGACGCCTCTCGTTCGTTGTCGTAGCGACGCGGTCATATCGAATTGAGACACGTACCGGCCGAAGAAAATGAATTCTCCGGCGATTAATTCGCGTCGAGCGAGATTCAACGCGTTTCTGACACTCGCGCTAGCATTCGCACTCGGCCGAGGTCACATGTAGCTATTTAAGTAAGTAACGTGTGTCGCGCGAAAGCTGATTACCCTGGTCCGTTCGTTCGTTCGTTCGTTCGTCCGTCCATTTCGACAAATCATTTACGTAATTCTCAGAAAATTCGTGATGCTCTCGACCTCGCCAAGGCCGGAAAGCGATATTTAAAGAGGCTGCTATTAAACGAGTCACTAATCAGGACTATTCGAAAGTTGCCTCGAAGGTACGATGGTAGATAATTACTGAAATAGACATATAATACGGTCAGACCTGTTTTTCTTTATGCAATTTTCTTTGTATTTGGTGGATCCCTGCGGGGATCCAACTTCGCAACAAATTGGAAATGCACATATTGAACGTGTTCAATAGGAAACAATCAAACGTGTATCTGGCTCCTATCTCTTATGACAATTTTTGTGTTGCATAAAGATCCACGGTCTGGTAACGTGGTGAAGCTAAAAAAGAAAAGAAGAAAAGATGATTGAAGGACTGTCGCAGCAAGGAAAGCGGCTCGGTCAATGTGACTTCATCGAGCATGACACCGCGTTGTGTCGTTCGCGATACGAGAGAAAAAACCGGGCCGCGATGCTATCGATCATTGATATACGATTTGACAGAATGTGCAACCGCCCCTGGCCGTTTCCGTTTCCGTTTCCGTCTCGTATGTGTCATGCATCGTTTCGCTCAAGTGGAAACACCGGCGCACGACCCCTTGCAACGTCAACGGGGAACTCGCGAGAATACTTTTTTCGGGATAACGAAGTATCGGATAGAATCGAAGATCGAATGCCGATCGCTCGACCTGTTTTTCTGCGGTAGATAGGGACCGCACAAAAAAATTGTCAGAAACTTCGTAAATAGCTATAACAGACAACTGTTTACAAAGAATGAATAACATATGAAAGAAAATGTTTTTTATGCGGTAGATAGGACCGCAAAAAGAAATATTCAGAAACTTCGCAAATAGCTGTTTCTTTTTTTCGGAGTCGTGAACCGAGACAAAACTCGCCTCACGGCTCCGATTCATCTTGGTCGATGCTAAACCGATTTCTCGGGAACGATGAAACAAGGCGTGCTAATTAGCGTTGACACGGTAATTTCGCTGTGTTGGAGGCACACGCGCGAGCGCGCGCGCGCTTCGTCGAAAGTCTTTGGACGAGTTGCACACGTTGAATCGCGTGATGCGTTTCCCGAGCGAGACCTGTACGAGTGCAACGTAGCATGAAGGACTATAAACGAGGTGAAAACAATATTTAAGCTCGATAGAAGAACCACGATTACGTAAACCGGTTGAAAACCGTCGAAACGATTCCTTCTTCGGGAATGATGCGGAATTTTTCGAAACCCTCGGACGAACAATTTATTATTCTTACAACATTTTCTTTCCCGTTGATCCTGATCTAGCGGCTGTTCGGTTAATTGAATCGCTCGAGCGACGATCTCGATACTCTGGGTCGAAGTGGACCCAGGCTCTGCCGTCGGAGGGCAGCTAAACCGACCGAGCATTACAAGTGGCTAGAAGTACCTGTTGTCCTATGAAAAATACCAAGACTGGATTTGTTTGAAACAAAGAAATCTATCGAATCAATTCTCACGAGTCTCGCATCTTTATAATTTCGATAGTTGTGAAGAATACAGCCTGGAAATCGGTCATTCAACGGTAGTAAATTTATCGTTTACGATTTCCGATTACCGTTCGACGCACGTGCTTCCCAAAAATAGCATTCCTGACGGCCGATGTAAAAATGTCGCAAAAATTCTATTCTTAGACGGGCCAGGCGGATCTAACCGTGAAACAGTGATCTATGAAATTGCTTGTTGAGCTCGCGCGACATTCGAGATCCCGTTTTTAAGGCGGTCGTTAATATTTAACGAGCCGAAAGGGTCGTGCGTAAACGGTGCGTTATTGACGCCGCGCCGCGTCACGCCACCGGCAATTATAGACAATTATCAATCATGCCAACATGGAAAATTGAATAATATTGAACGAATTACAATATGTATCTGGCGACGACTGTCTCTATGTTATCGATCGGTATCAGACACTATACAGTCAGTCGAATACGTGCTTAATAATCGCATAACTTTGTCAATATTGGACTATACTACTTGAATTTGTTTTTCCGGAGAAGTTGGGACAATTGGTTCGCTTACATAACGCGAAAAAAAATGTTACTATTTTAACGATTTTAATGTTAATATTTCATCTAAATCGGTCAACATTGCACCGAGCTACAAACGTTTGAACGATGAAAAATTAAGGGCGAAAGTCCTTATTTTTGATGAATTTGATTTTGACGAAATTCTCAGAACACGCATAATTCATACAGACGTATAAAACGTAGTTTTTACATTTTCAATATAAGATCGCATAAAAAAAGTTGCAAAATACAACTGTTCGTACTTTCTCTGCAATTTCGAGCAATTGTAATTTCAATGAAACATTTCTTTTCGCGTTATGTAAGCGAACCAATTGTTCCAACTTCTCGAAAAGATTCAAGTAGTATACTCCGATATTGACAGTGATATGCGACTTTTTAAGATTGCGCCGATATTAGTTGGGAGTCACTGTGCATACAATCGCGGAGGGAAGATCGGGATTGAGAACCGCTGGCGCGAACGAAATCCAAATTTCCAATGCCTTGAAGTTCGTGCAGAGTTTAGGGCAGTGTAACGATTTCACGTCGAACGCGCACGAACGTTTACCCGCGATTACACGACAAGTTGTCAAGGGTAAAAGTACTGCAGTATACTGCTGCAAAACTTTCAGCGGAACCGTGGACGCGCATCGATGACGTGTATCGGTCACATTGTCGCTTTGCTTTGAACGGCGAGAAAGACGTTGACCTCCACCTTCGACTTCTTTTTCTTTTATTCGGCGTGAGAAGACTCCAGACCGATGCCAAAATCCGGTTGTCACCGTTCATGCGAAAGTATCGTATGTTTGCTCGCCAACCGGAAAATTCCTAGGGCCATTAACAACTTGATTTATACGAAGCGACAACCGCAGGAAACGATTTCGTTCCTCGTTCAGAAGGAATCTACTTTACCGATTTGAATTTCATTCTGTCACGTCGTCTCGCGTGCATATTGATACGAATCGTTCTATTCGAATATTTATTCTGCGACGCGAGTTATCGGAATATCAATGCGGTAGATGTCGAGGATAAAAAAGATATTCGTTGAATCATGCGAAATCACATGTTAGGTCCGAGTCCGACCTCTATGTAGTACGATGTATGTGCTGCTATCTGTGGCAGCAGTTGTGTTTTAACCATTTCGACCAAATTCAGAGCACGTACATGTAGTGATGGGCACCATCGACTAAAAACTATCGACTAAATCGATAGTAGCCAACTACTATTTTCAGTCGACTGATTTTTTAAACTGTCGACCGAATTTAGTAGCGGTTGGGTTACTATATTTGCATAGATATTTTTCTTAAATAGTTCATTAACATTTTGCCTTTATATTGCACTAGTATTAAAGGATAAATAATAATTTAATTTTACAATTTTTTAACAATCTTATTAAAAAAGACATATCTGACTGAGGGAAAATATGAATGTGAAAAATATGATATTAGTCTGGTATATTTACTCGAATTTACTCTTACTGTGCCTGTAATACTGAGTGATCACTGCAGTACAGTGCTGTAAGAGTGAGTGAGAAATGAGATCTACATGTAGGCATAGACTATAGCCCACAATCTAGACGTAACCACTAAAACGAAATTTCAGTCGACTAAAAACTATCGCCTAAGATTTTGAATCCGATTTCGTCCAAAAATCAAAATGTCATTGGAACTTTCGAAAAGGTGGTAATCCCGTACTCAAGCGAGTACAACGGCCGTTAATGGGTTAATATGTTTCGTCAAACGAAATTGATATGAAACCGGTCCGTCTCCGATTTGTATCGATTCTGCGCGATAGGATATCTACTCGTCCTGAAAGCGAAGGAACGGTATACATGGGGTACGATAGTCGTATTGATCTTCGATTTATTTGGGATTAACGTTCGAAGTTTGTATTTGCTTGACAAACATCGCTGCAAATATATACACAACCTACATTTCTTTCGTGATCTTCGCCTAAGGGCCTCCGCAAACAAGAGGCGGTTCTGCCGCCGTCGTTATCGCTCGCCGCCAACTATAATTATTTGTCCGATATGTCCTTATCGCATTACTCGAGTCAACCGAACCAAAGGGGTTTACGTTTTACGTAAATTACTTTACTGCCACGTAAATCGTACCAGCCAGCATATCACTGTACCAACACCGAAAGGACATCACGCGGTTTCGTACAGGTGGGCTGGGTTATCGAATGTCGCGCTCTATCAACAATCTCGTTCGAAGAACTTATTCGCATCGAAAATCATGTTTTAATAAAAAAAAATAATACCGATCGAGAAGTAAGAGTATGTACATTTCTAGCGAGAAAACGATTACGTCCTGAACTTCTTGAACAACGGATGCTTGTTCGCAGTGGACGATCCAGGGGCTTTTTTGTACTCGTAGTAGACTGCATCGTCGGCACCCGACATCGACGTCATGTTGCCAGCCTTGCGCATGATCTATGACAATCATTTCATTGGAGTTGAAACAGCGTAATCGAAAAAAAAATACAGTTTGAGGCGCTAGAGACAGGCCACCTGAATAACTCGGCTGCTATCGGTGTTAGTGAGAAATGCATCAGATGGAACTTGCTTGATTCCGAGGGAACATTAATCTGATGTTACTAGCTTGTTTGTAGGTGGACGCGTAAAGGACATATGAAGGTCAACTTCATTTTTTGTAATGGAATTTCCCATTTTTTGTTCCATAGATCGATAGAGTATCAAAGTCTGAGTATAAGAGCGTTGACCTCCATATGTCCTAAATCTAATAGTTAACGAGATATTATCGAAATAATTTTCTTTCTTCTCGGAACCAAGCAAGTTCCATCTGATGCACTTCTTCCTAACACCCTGTATATCAGAAAGGTGCAACTTACGGGTCTAGGCCCCTCTCCGGGTATTCTTTCTTCGTCCGCGTCCATGTCGCTGGCGGAGAGAACCTGTTGCAACAAATGTCCCTGTTCTTCTCGAGTCGCGTACATTAGGTCTGGCTCCTGTAGCGGTGAAGAGAACATAATTTCTATCGGTCTTGTAAAATATTCGCGAACCGACCAACCGACCGATCAGAGTTGGTAAAAATATTTATCTAAATAAAAATGTCGACTAAAGATGAAGTATCTTTCATTCGAATCGTTATTTAAATCATTTTTTATCTAAATAATGCCGAAGCTCTGCCGATGATGATACATACTTCATCCATTCCTGCGAGTTTTGTAATCACTTTGTAAGCGTATCCTTGGTTCACGAGAAACCGTTGACGTTTTCTCGAATAGTTCATCTCCATCGTGTCTTGCGACACTAACGTGTAGAAAAATGCATTGTACTCCTCCGCGATTGCCCCTAAAAATATATCGTAACGATTTCTTTCGAACGGAACAAGTTCTAATTTTGGACACGAGTGGGAGGGGAGAGGGGGGTTTTTACCTTTTTTAGCTCTTAAAATTCTACCCAATCGTTGGGCCTCTTGACGTCGCGAACCACCGTGCGAGGATATTTGGATCAAAACATTGGCTTCCGGTAAATCGAACGACGTATCCGCCACCTTGCTCACGAATATCGTGTTCACTTTCGTATTGAACTTGAAGTTTTGCAGAATTTGTATTCGTTCGCTCTGAAACGAATCGGTGACCTCTGTTCAGCGTCAAATTTGCAATTCGTTGAATATTTATTACCGTTTTATTTACCTGACTAGTGGGACCGTAGATATATGGTTTGTTCATTTTAATGGCGTAATGCTTTAAAGCGAAAACGTTATCCGAAAATACGATCGTTTTATCGCCACGTCTTTCGTGATACCGTATCAGATACTGGCAGCAACGAAATTTGTTAGGATTCATAACGTAGAGCAACTGTAAAGAAGAAACCCGTTCAAAACCGGTTGGTGTCGCGTTCAAGCAGCGCGCAGATTTTACCTACCAACTTTTTACTCATTTTACAGCCGAGGTATTCTCTGTAAAATTCTGGTGTCATGGGACACCAAACTTCGGCGCACTGCACTCTCGCGATGAAACCTCTTTTTTGCAGCTCCAACCAATTCGCCTCGTACAGTTTCGGACCTATGAGGAAATTCAGGTCGGCGATCTTGTCGTCCTCTCGCAACAAAGTCGCGGTTAGACCCAATTTGCAATGAGACTGGACAATGGTCAGAACTCTTCTGAACATTTTTGCTGGGATTGTGTGTACCTCTGAAAATCGCGACAAGCGTTTACTAAAATTCGACGGGACGGCAACCGTAACGGCAAGCATCGATTACCATCCAGAACCATGATTCCCCACTCTTGTTCCTGAAGCCATCGCATGGTTTGTTCGGCTTCCCACGAACGTTTCTGTGTGTGCGTGATCATGGAGTAAGTTGTAATTAAAATCCCACAACCCATAGGCTTATCTTTAGCTTCGCTCGTGAACCGACAGATCATCGAGTCGTCGGCGGTCGACCACATTTTAAATTGTTGCTTCCATTGTTCCACCGAGACTCCAGAGTTACACAGTACCAACGCGCGTTTCCGTACTGTACAGCAAGCTGTTACGCCGACTAAACTTTTACCAGCACCTGCGAATTGTTTGCAAGAACTCTTTAACGTGTCATCTTAAAAGTTACATTGCCTCACCGAAACGCAAAAAAATTTGTAGACAAATATTTGTTGGAGCTTACCGCAAGGTAACACAATTACACCGGACCTAGCGCGTCCGTTACCAAACATTTTCCTCAAACTTTTTTCCTGATAAGGCCTGAGCACTGCCGACGGTTTCAGGTCGATACTGAAATTGCATTAAACAGTTTAAGCATTAATCTTTACAGATTGCTTTTCGATTTTCTTTTAAAATGCTATGCTACACTCACTTGATGTCTGGATTCACGCTATCATTGCGGAAGTCGTACTCTGCCAACAACGGATGCTCCAATTCTATACATCTCTTCTGTATCACTTCAATTTTCTCCTGCAACATGCTTCTGTTATAGAGAGATATATAGTTTGGAAAATAAATTCATGATATTCCGTACCTGATTCACTTCGAAGCTAACAGTTTTTAACTCTTGTTCCTCCTCTTCGTCTTCGTCTTCTTTGTCCATTTTATCGTAGAACGTAGTTATGTCTTCTGGAACTGCAGCGGTTTCTGCTGGAGGAACTTGATCATTGGCAGTCTCAGGCACTTTGGTCGTTCCAGCTGAAACGACTGGAACATTGGTCACTGCTTTCGCTCCGAACTAAAAAGAAGAAAACGACCACTGTAGGACACGATAAGTCGATTTACTGCAACGTTAATGGACAGCTGTTACTTGTGGAGCTTTCGTTTTGTTTTGAACGTTCGTAATTATTTCTTCCTTCTCGTCTTCTATGTTCTTTCTCAGTCTACACTCTTGAATCACTGGATCCTTCAATAACTTTTGTAGTACTTCGGGGTACGGTGATTCAACAAAATATTTATTGTGCTTCAACACTAGCTTCACCTTGCCGTACGACAATGTACACAGCTTTATAAACTCTATAATACCGTCGGGTATAGTGGTCTTACTGAGTCTCTTCAAATACTCTATAATATCGTGTGTCTGGAGACCTACGCTAACAGCAGCATACAACGAGTAAGCGGTTAGCTTATACTGTAAAATGAAATTGGTTCATTAGAAATCTTTCGAATTGTTATACACACGCTCGCTATTTACAACGATCGTTTTACCTCGTGAATATGTTCCGGTCGACACACAGGCTCAGAGATAGCGATTAGGAAATCGTGCGCGTGCTTATAGACAGGTGAGAACGACTCTAAGAAAATGTGTCCATTCGGCGCCTGGATAAATCATTTTCTTTTAACGCATAATGTTACTTTTAGACAAAACGTTAATTAATATTAATGTCTTACCACCCAAAGTGGCCTTGACGCGCAGTCAGGCTTCAAAATCATTTGAGCACGATAATCTTTTGCACCGAATTCGTCTTCCAATGCTGTTTCGTCTTGCTTTTCAACATCATTTTTGGCTGCATCCGGCACACCGTCGGCTTCGTTATCGTCTATGGAATCGTCGTCGTTATACTCTTCGGGATCTTCTTTACGTTTTTTCCATTTACCACGATCTGTAAAAATAAACAGCTTCAAACAGTGAACATAACCTAACACTTGCCCAGACACGATATTCGACATAAAAGAACAATAAATTACACACCGTTATCTTTCTTAAACCGCTTCGGCGGACCCATTGTTTATCGGTGATAATGTTTTCTCTTATATTACGACAAATTTTTATTTCCATTCCATTATTTCCATATATAATAGAGCATTCCTTTGTATGTAGATTCTCTTTCAAAGAAACTGTATCAACTCCAATCGATTCTGTTCGTTGATTTCATCGAATTTTGTTGACTTTTACACCACGTTGCAATCGCATATATTCAACTAAAAATTCCAAAGTGCAAAATACAACTGCACATGCAACCCCGCAAAACTGCAAACTGCAACAGAAACTCACAATGCGGAAGAGTCACCTAGCGGTTGTTGACAACAATTAAAGCTTATTTACGGACCTCTAGCCAGTGATGGGATTGGGATATTGGTTTTTTTCGCGCATGCGCGATGATTGTAGCATCAGTTTTATCTATGTCTTTTTATTAATAAATATAAACATTACAGTATCACGTAACAGAAAAGTTCTTGCACGGACAGCAAAACTAATAAAAAAATATCTGTGAGTTTTCCAGACAAAAGTGAACGATTGTTAAAGGTACTGCTCGCTTAGTTTCAATTAGTCGTCCTTAGTTTTCAGCCAACGGATATCAGGGTGGAACACTTCCAGTTGCAGCGAGAGCTTTCTCACTGACTAGGCCCATAGAAAATAGGCAAACTAATGCAGCACCTTGTTCTGCCCACTTCTTGTTTTTCTCCCTAAAAATAGTCAAGCAATAACAGTATTACATATGTATATTGTTCATGAATAAGACAAATAAAACTTCATATAAAGAATTATTATGAACTATTGTTCATAATTGATTTGCTTACCAGAAGGATGATCCGTACCTTCTTCCGTCCACCGTGATAATGGAACGAAAGAGTTTCCCTTTCTGTAGAGTCTGGTACTGCGGCATCTTTTTCCTTTGAGTTTGCGCCCATTTGTGTAAAATAGTTTTCGGCAATTCGAGGTCCGAAGCGTAATTATTTCTCAGAAACGCGCAATGCATTAAAACTATGTCCTCTTCTTCGGAGAGCTTTCTCTTATTGCACGATTGGTCATCGTTGCGCGCTTCGTCGTCCTTCATGGGTGAGACCTGAGATCTGCCCAGCAGACCTTTCGCTTCGAACTCTTTCCTCTTCGTACGACAGTAATCGCTCAATTCCCAAACGTCGCTGAAACAATAGAATCGATGGTCGTATATTCGGTGCGGCGACATCGGAATCGTTTCATATCTGATCGGATACGATTCTCACCAGATCTGCTCGAGGGTTTGAGAATTCAGAAATCTCTTACCCAATGGCGTTTTCTGCTGTTCACGAAGGATATTCTGTACACAATATTTAGTATTGGAAGGGGAATTGTCGCAATCCACGGCATATTTAATATATGCCTTTATTACGTCTTCCATGGGTAGTAAACCTTCTTTGCAAAATATGGAACAGTTCCATTCGGCTGCGCGTGCAAGCATGATGCTGCTACATCCGGTTACATTTTTAAACCTGCAAACACCTACGATTACTTATAAATAAGAACATAGGAGACGCTCCGCGAAAAATCGATAGCACAAATTACTATGGTATTACTTTAATATATCAAAATATGTCTGTATTTCTCTCGAGCCTCCATTTGCTATAACCGGTATCGTGAGTTTACTGGAAATTGTTCTCAGAACTTCGTTACGGTTCGGATGCTGCGGTCGTTCGCTTACAGTCCGACCGTGGACTGCTATGGCCGATATACCAGTAGATGCCAAACGCTCACAAAGTTCTATGGTCTTTTGTAGATCTGGTAGTACACGAATCTTACACGTTACCGGAATGTTTAAATTGTCGACCAGCGTTTTCAGAATGTTTGCCGCTGTCTCTGGTTCCTGGAGAAGAGCAGCGCCCATTTTTCCCAGCATGGAAAATAGTTTCGGGCATCCCATATTAAGGTCTATACCAGCAATGTCTTGTTCTACCATTTTGCCTACTTTCAGGGCTCTTGTCGCGTCGCAAGTACCAATTTGCAGTACCACTTTGTCTTTTTCTTTGGCACAAGTACGAAACGTAACCGTGCCGTCTGTTTTGTCAATGTAATCGACTGTTCCCAAAACATCTGTAAACAGATTGTTGGAATGTACAATGTGTTTACAATGTGTTTGTCGCTTAAATGAACTGTAAAAGAAAAGTATAGCATCTCATCGGCCACGGAAGCATTGATCAAGTATTATTCGATTACCATTTACACGACGAAATGATCGCAGCAACTTCCAGTCTATTAGTTCTTCTGTATATACTATATCAGCACCATAATCGAGCGCAAGAAGGCGCATAGGAAGCGTGCCGATGCGCACCATAGGAGCCAGTATAATTTTATTCTCATAATTTAAGCGTTTCCGTTCCGGCATTGTTACTATATCTTCTCCCATTGTATTGCCAATATATCGTAACGTTTAATATAAACTTTAACAAACAGGTGTCCGACGACATTAGGAGACTGTAACCTTACAGAGCAGAGAAGAAACTGCCAGTTGTGCAGGCTGCATAATTCTGATGTGTGATCCTTTATTGGCGCGCTATAATTACGGAAATATTTCTCGAGCATTACTGTCACAGGCGATTAAATAATAACTATCGTAAGTTTCTCTTTACGACACTGTACTACAAGCACCATCGTGCACATGGCAATCGCTTCTCTGTTGTTTGATCTAGATGGCGGTTTTATAGCGATCATACTGTGTACATTCTGCGGTATGCAAACGAATTGTTAATCTTGTCAGAATTTATATTCTATGTTCTGAACAATACGAATTTGTGATCATTTAATATTTAATTTATTCAGTAAAACAAGCAACTTGTACATTTTATGCAGTTATACGAATATAAATGTTCCATCAAATATTTACCTATATAGTGTATTTTGAATATAATAAAAAATTTCGCGAGAAGTTACACATTTGACTATCAGAGACGAAATGAGAAGTGCTCACGCCCGGGAATTCAGTGTTCCCATATAGTGCTGCCACCTAGTCTCGTTTTTAGCCTGGATAGAGAGGAAATAAGAGCATAAGCAGAGAGGAAATTAGAGTTCTCACGCCCGGGATTTTAGTGTCCCCGGTATAGTGCTGGCCCCTGGTCTCATTTTTAGCCTGGATCAGCATCATTAGCAGCGGATTCCAAATAATGCCAGAGTGGATACTACTTCTATGTTAAAAGAGGCTCTTCTATGCAGGTTCTAGTCCAGGCTAAAAAGTTGATGGAGTTTCTGTTCCAGGCTAAAAAGATGATTCAGGTTCTGGTCTAGACTAAAAAAAAGTTGATTGAGGTTCTGTTCCAGGCTAAAAAGTTGATGGAGGTTCTGTTCCAGGCTAAAAAGATGATGCAGGTTCTGGTCCAGGATAAAAAGATGATGCGGAAAAGTGGGGACACTAAAACCCCGAGCGTGAGCACTCTCATTTCCTCTCTGGTTCTGCTGTATGTTAAAGTTGATGTAGGAAAAGGTAGTGATCCTAAAATCCCGGGTGAGAACATTCTCATTTAAAGAAGAATCTAATTAATTTTTTAATTCTCCGGTACTATATAGGACCACAGACGAGATATATCTCGTCTTATATCTCGTCTGATCAGTGAGTCGCAAGCAATGCTTGCTCGACCAATGGAAGTATAATTCAGCCTGAAAGAATGCAACCAGTAATACCGCAGAGCGTTTTCGACACGCGCAACCACGTTCCACTCTCTGTGGGCTCTCTGTGATCTATGACGAGTCTGAGTGACTCGCAAATAGTCTTTACGGTTATTCTGTAACCTAAAACACTAACAATTCTTGGGAGGAGATCGACGAGGTTTTTGTATTTTGCTTCTATCGTATGAAATAATTGAAATAAAATGCCGGAAAGTGTTAAAGCGGAAGTAAAGCCAAGCAAAGACATCAGAAATGGAAAGGAGGAAGAGAAAAATGAATTGGTGAGTTTGCGATTTTCGTTCGATTGGACAATGTTAACAATGAACACGATTGTTTCGAAACGTATCATGACGATCGATAATTTTCAAATTGTTGTTCACATCTACATGTATTACGCATTCAAGTCGCTTTATTGTTTAAGAAGAAAATTAATATTGTTATATATTTAAACGGTTCTACTTAATGCAATATTTTTCTAGTCCGAAGAAGACAAACTTCTGCAAGAGGAACTCACTAGTCTTGTCGAACGTCTACAAGATCAGAACATCAGTTTACATTATCCTGCTTTAGAATCCCTGCAGTCTCACATTCGTGCGTCCACCACTTCTATGACCAGTGTTCCTAAGCCACTGAAGTTCTTACGTCCTCACTATGATACTATGAAAGCTATTTACGACAAAATGACTAATATAAAATGTAAGGAATTATGTTCAGATATTATTTCTGTCCTTGCCATGACTGTCAGCGAGGGCAGGGAATGCTTAAAGTATAGGCTTACCGGATCCAAGTTAGCTATCGGAGAATGGGGACACGAATACGTGAGACACTTGTCCGGAGAACTAGCCAGCGAATGGGATGAGCTTGCGGACGATGCAGAGGCGACTAGCAAGAAGTTAATCGCTCTGGTACACGAGATCGTGCCGTACAATATGGCTCACAACGCAGAAACCGAAGCTTGTGACCTGCTAATGGAAATTGAAAGACTAGATTTATTAGAACAGTACGTGGACGAGAGCGCGTATCAACGTGTTTGCTTGTACTTGACAAGCTGCGTACCTTATGTAGCCGATCCGGAGAACAGTACTCTGCTTTATGCTGCCGCGAAACTCTACAGAAAATTTGGCCTGTATCCGCAGGCCGTGAGACTGGCGATGCAGCTCAACGATTTGCCGCTTATCGAAGACATATTCATCAAATGTACAGATCTGTGAGTTGGATCGTTGCCGGGATAAATTTTCGTTCGAAGGAAACCATGCTAAACAGGATTTCTAACGTTTCGAATTTTTCAGATCGGTGCAGAAACAGTTGGCGTTCATGTTGGGCAGGCAGCAGATTTTCCTGGAATTGCCGGAGTCGACTCCGGAATACGAGGATCTCGTAGAGATTATGTCGAACTCTTTGTTGAACTATCACTTTCTGAATCTGGCGCGTGAATTGGACATAATGGAGCCGAAAACGCCAGAGGACGTGTACAAGTCGCATTTAGAGAACTCCAGAGCGCCGTTCGGCGGTGGCCAAGTGGATTCGGCTAGGCAGAACCTTGCGGCCAGTTTCGTTAACGGGTTCGTGAACGCAGCGTTCGGTCAGGATAAGTTATTGAACGAAGACGGGAACAAATGGTTGTACAAAAACAAAGAACACGGAATGTTGAGCGCAACCGCGTCTCTAGGCCTGGTGTTACTGTGGGACGTCGACGGTGGTTTAACGCCGATAGACAAGTATCTGTACTCCTCGGAGGACTACATTAAATCCGGAGCGTTGTTGGCTTGCGGTCTGGTTAATTGTCGCGTTCGAATCGAATGCGATCCCGCTTTGGCTCTTCTCTCGGATTACGTTCTGCACAGCAGCCCGACGATGCGCATCGGCGCGATCGTCGGCCTCGGATTGGCGTACGCAGGTTCGAACCGCGAAGCGGTGTTCGGCCTGTTGATCCCGGTGCTCAGCGATCCGAAGTCACACTGGGAGGTGGTAGGAGTGACTTGCCTAGCGTTGGGTATGGTTGCCGTCGGTTCTTGTAACGCCTACGTCGCCACGACCATCATGCAGAGCTTGATGTACAAGTCCGCGGCGGATCTTCGGGACACCTACGCACGGTATCTGGCTCTGGGAGTTGGACTGTGCTTCTTGGGGAAACAAGAAGCGGCAGAGGCGATAATAGCTACTCTCGAAGTACTACCGGAGCCTTTCAGATCGATGTCGACCACTCTGGTGGAAGTGTGCGCGTACGCAGGCACCGGGAACGTTCTAAAGATTCAGCATCTGCTGCACATCTGTTCGGAACACTATGAACCGTCCACCGAGAAGAGCGACGACAAGACCGAACGAAAGGATAAAGACATGAAGGAGGAGGACGAACGGGACAGCCTCGCGTCCAGGCAAGCGATCGCTGTACTCGGTATCGCTCTGATCGCCATGGGAGAAGAGATTGGCGCCGAAATGGCGTACAGAACGTTCGGTCATTTGTTACGTTACTGCGAGCCTGTGATTCGACGCTCGGTCCCGCTTGCTCTCGGGCTTATATCGGTCTCAAATCCGAAATTGAATATACTAGACACGCTCTCGAAATTCTCCCACGACAGCGATCCCGAAGTCGCTCACAACGCAATCTTTGCAATGGGATTGGTCGGGGCGGGAACGAATAACGCGAGATTAGCCGCGATGTTGAGACAGCTTGCCCAATTTCACGCGAAAGATCCGAATAATTTGTTCATGGTGCGCATAGCGCAGGGTCTGACTCATCTTGGTAAAGGAACATTGACGTTGTCCCCTTACCACAGCGACAGGCAAATCTTAAGCCCTGTAGCATTGGCCGGTCTCCTGGCCACTCTCATCGGCTTCCTGGACGTAAAGAACCGTGAGTGTGCTTTCGATACAACTGTACTGTACTCTACTCGTTGATGCGAAACTGTTCTCGCAATAATTGTTGCGTTCAATCTTTTTCTTGTTGCAGTCATTCTTGGTCGTTCGCATTATCTCTTGTACACGCTGGCGGTTGCAATGCAACCGAGGATGCTGGTGACCTTCGACGAAAAATTGAATCCTCTTCCTGTTCCTGTGAGAGTCGGCCTCGCCGTGGACGTGGTGGGCCAAGCAGGAAAACCAAAAACCATCACCGGTTTCCAAACGCATACCACGCCTGTTCTATTGGCGTACGGCGAACGAGCCGAATTGGCTACAGAAGAATACACTCCCCTAACACCGATCATGGAAGGTTTTGTAATTTTAAGAAAAAATCCGGACTTCGTCCCTTAACTGAAACGCTAGCGTATGAATGAAAACACACGTACACACACAGACACACACACACACAACTCACATTATACATCGGTCCCTAGCGTAAAATATAATGAATGTTACTGCGTGTATACTGATGAGATGATCTCCTGATTAATAGCAAAATCTTAAGTGACAACCGAAATCGCATGTTCATTTATTTTTCACCAGACGATAGAAACAATGGAAACGAATAAACCTTTCAGATTTGATAATCTCCCCTTTTTGTATTTTGTATGTACGGTAATAATAAAACCACAACTTTTTAACGGTAGTTATATTTTATAATATCGAAAATACTGATACAACATGTAAATCGTTCGAAAAGTATAATTTCATGTGTACAATTTACAAGTTAGGAAAATATACAGTACAATATCTTCGTTCACGGCAGAAAAATTCGCGTTCACGATTTACAACAAATGCTAAACATGTCGGGCAAGATCAAGTTTACGAGTGGTCATTGAAACAAGTGTATACAACGTAAGACCAAGAGATTACCTCTTAGCTCGCGAATCGTTTTAGCTGCGGGAAAGACTTCCTCGTATTTTCTAATGCGTACAACAGTATTGGTATACACATTTCTCAAACAAGTGTCGCGATGTATAAAAATGTAAATAGCTTCGCCATTAATAACTATGCAAGTTTATATCAATCAATAAACTCTAATATAAAATCTAATGCTAAGTAACTTATACAATATATAAATAATTAATTTGTGATGTTTGCGTCCTTGACAGAATCTTTCTAAATACATTAAAAGACAAACTGTAAAACGAGGTATCTCATTTAGTTTCGAACAATTTCGTTAACCGTGAGAAAATAAGTCCCGTTTCTTATCGTACACGATAATACTAAATTAATTAACAAAATGCAAGATAGCTAGAGAGAGAGATAGAGACACCTGAATCACACAGTTTGCTTTTAATTTATATAAAAATATATGATCATTTTATATGATATTCGAGCACATTTACAATGGTATGTAACATGACAAACGATGATGTGACCTTAAAACTTAACGAAACTGTAGCTAGCATTTTTCGTGGTACTATTTATAAAGATACTGTAAAGCATATAAAATCAGATACGAAAAATCGATTATGGCCTTAGTGTTCCCGTATCGGCTATATTGCATTCGACGGCACATCGAATTCATTTATCATACAAGTTGCATTTGAAAAAGAGATTTGTATATCGTCACGAGTACTTACTTATAGCGATTTAAGTAACATTCAAATCAATAAAATACTGTTACTCGCGTATTCGAATTATCGTAGATCATACACCCTAAAGTAGTCACTCTAAACTATTAATTGTCCTATATGCTTGCTACGTTATCTTGTAAAAAAAAAAACAAAAGTCAATCATTTATAAACAACGTTATGAAATTGACAAACTCTGCTGCCAATGGGAAAATATCTCTTACATTATGCTTACATAATGTAGTAACGTGTGTAAACCTAAGTATTTGTTCTTTCGCGAGGGAACAACAGTTCGGTGTATAAAAATTCGCCTGGCAGGGTGATTGCGAATTCGCGGGGTTAGCAAAAGTTCGCTTCCATGTTGCAATGGACTGTGACGGGGGCTAGAACGTGATGCGGAGACCCTAGGTGAGTTGTAGGCGACGGAAGACAAACGGATTGCCTTCTTAGGTCCGTCTCGGTATTGATACCGACCAACAGCAACGGCTCGACGAACGTTTGCTGTTCCGAGTCATCGTGCGGCGTCATCGTGCTGTAACCGTGATCGCTGTCACCACCGGGCGGTTTTCTGTAGTTGGTCGAAACCCTGTACGGCGATATGGGAGCTACGCCGTCCCTAATAAGCGAGTCCAAATTGTTTTTCGTTTGGTCCAGATCTATGGGTTCCGCGTCGCCCTCGAGATGCGTCATACGCAAAATGTCCGGCGACGTGTGAATGTGCAAACACTGGTGTTCCAGCCCAGATTGCACCGAGCGTAGTCTGTAACAAAACAACATGACTCCCAGTATCAAAAGGAACGCCAGTATTCCTCCGGCTACCGAGCCAACGGACGGCCATTCTCGTATTGCGATTTCTTCAGTCGATTGAGAATCTACGGATAAAAAAAAGAAAATCATCATACATTTTCGAAGAAACTGTTTACAGGGTGAGGCGCTAGAAACGGGCCACTTGAATAACTTAGGAAGAAATGCATCAGACGGAACATTAATCTGACGTTACTAGCTTTTTTGTAGGTAGACGCGTAAAGGACGTATGAAGGTTAACTTCATTTTTCTAAATGGAATGTCCCATTTTTTGTACCATAGATCGATAGAGTATCAAAGTCCGAGTACAAAAGCGTTGACCTTCGTATGTCCTAAACCTAATAGTTAACCAGATATTGTCCGAAGAAGAAAGAACATTATATCGATAATATCTCGTTAACTATTAGATTTAGGACATACGGAGGTCAATACAGTTTTACTCAAAATTCGATAGTCATTTCTTCCTCAGAACCAGTAGCAGCCGAGTTATTCAGGAGGGCTGTTTCTAGCGCCTCACCCTGTATAACGATTCGAACACGACCCTTACTGTATGTTCCATCGTTGAGCGGCATGGACGATCCAAGAATTCCTCCGAAGCATTTCGACATGTCGCTGCAGAATGGAACTTGCAACGGCGTTTCTCCATCGTTGTCTACGTGGCACCACTGACACCCCACAATGCCCAAGCACTCGTTCTCCGTCTTGAGTAACTTGCAGTCGACGGAGGGACAGGTTTTCAGACTTCCGGCTTGGGTGTACGATACTTGCGAGCTACCCCCTTGTTCGTGGTACGCCGGACAAGGTTCTAGATCGTGCAGATTGTACGTGGTGTGGTCGGCACAGTTCGAGAAATACAAAGCGCATTCGCACGGACACTCGCATTCGGTCTGCTCCATTCTTTTACAGTTGAAACAGGAACGGTCTCTCTGCGAAACAATCGAACGTATATACTCAGCATGGGACCGGTTTCGAACGGCAAAGCGAGAAGCTGCTTACCGTGCTACACGGGCAGAAAGCTTTCAAGAAGTTACAAGTTACGTTGACTACGCCCAAAAACACGTTGGTCCCGGGCACGGCTGCTACTTGATATTTCACGCAATGTTCACCGTGAAGTATGTTCGTGAGAACTTCGTCGAGGGACGTGTTGAATCGATAGTACCTTTGCACGGTGCCGTTCAAGTAATTCGCGCAGACTTTCTTCTTCACGAATAACTCGTGGTTCAATATGTCGTTCGCGACCAACGACTCTCTGTGGGTCAAATGCTGCTGCTCGACTCTGCCCTCCAGCAGAGCTTTAGGTTCCAACAGGGCTGGATGCGACACCAAGTATCCCTTGTCGTCCATCAGGAAGCACTTTACCGTTGACTCGTTGCAAAAGGGAAACATCTCTTTCAACAGCCTCGAGATGAAACCGATCGTCACGTCCATGGACAAGACCGCCACAGCATCCTCGTGGGCAGTCGAATTAGAGTCACGATGAACTGTGCGACTGAGCGTGGTGACGTAGCCGGATCCACCGGCGCCTAAATACGGCGGTGCGAAAATTAATTTCCCAGGATGCTCCAAAGCATTCGCGTACCATATTCTCCTCTTAGGATCGTAACCGGAATCGAACATGATTCCCGGATACACTTCCAAAACGCCGCTCATAGTTCCAATGATGTATCTAAAATCATTTGAAATTATATTTTTCACGTTTCGTCGAGTTACTCGGGGGGTCCAGGGTTACCTTCGTATTATGAATTTATTCAATGGACTTTCTACGTGTCTGCCCTTGAAGTACTGCAAAATTTGAGTCAATATCGCTACGTCCGGCTTAACGGAATGGCGCAGACCAGGATTAGCGAGAACTCCTGTCAGATCATTCAAATACGCCATGTAACTTTGCATGGTTACGGCCGATCCTGCGTCCACTAATTTCAGCTGTTCCATTGGGGATTGCAGACACCACGGAGAAAGATAAACCACGCCCGTTGCTGGAAAACCAATATTCTTCCCTTAATTACCGCGCAATTGCATTACGGAGAGGGGGAGGGGCGGCCAACTTACATAAGGTTTCGAGCCTATTGTTGTTAACGCAGAGAATGCCTTTATCGGAAAGGCTGTGCATCAACAGATCGAGCCGATGATGCAGAATGTTTGTCGACAACACCGGCATCAATTTTGCAGCGAACGCTGTACTTTCGTTGCTGCTCGACGCTAAACATACTATCAAGTTCTCGTGTGTTAGATGTTTCCACTGATACCACTTCTAAATCGTAAAATCTAAATTAATATAAGTTTCATCGCGGTAAATTTGTAGATATCGAAGTACCTGTTTGCCCAGTCTTGTTTTCACGTTCACAACTCCTGTGTACTGTTCGATCATCATTGTAACGATCTCGGGAGCAATATTTTCGATATGTTGCAGTTTAACTTTAAGGGGTTGTTCGGTTATCGTTTCCGTTCGTGGAAAATCTTTGTGGGCCCAGACCATACCTTTGTTGTCGAATAGTATGGCATATACGTTCGGGCCGGCATTAAAATACGTTAGATCGTCGACAAAATTTTGCAGTTGAATGTCCAATGATATCAATGCTTTATCAGTGACGTGACCTATAGACAACAACATTGTTTTACCGTACAAGTCGAAATACGGATCGGATAAGTAATAATCCTTCTTGTGTTCGTCGGAACATTGCAGGTTCGAAAATAATTTTGATATTTCGTATGCTAATATATTTTGACTCGGCAGAACTACTATGCTGTCGTTGTAATCCTTCAGATTTACGTGGGGTTCCTGGTCTGTAAGAGAGAACAATGTATAAACGATGTACTGAGAAAGTAATACGCGATCCCATGGAATTTTATCACGGGACTAGCTCACCCGATAGAATCAAGACTGTTCTTAGGTATCCGTTCACTTTCCCCGTAGAAATCATGTCGTTTATCTTCGTGATATGCGAAGTAGTTTTAAGACTGTTAGTCAGGTGTATGAAGACGACTTCGCCTTTCACGTTCTCCACCAATCTGTGGAAATTGAACTCGACCGTTTCGTTGGTCTCTGGAAATTCAAGAACAAGACGTACAAACGCTGTTACATATTTCTACAGTTATCCAACAACTACGAAAAGAGATCATACCCATTCTCGATAAACTGTGAATATAACGGGCCAGCTGGAATTTGTTTATGTCGGTCGCTTTCAGTAAACCGTCTTTACAGAATATAGAATTATTGCTGGAAAGCCCTACAACATTAACATAATCCATTTGCGACAGCATGTCAATTATTCTTTCCGCTGTTATTTGGGCTAGAGTAACGTCCCCTTCGGACATGAATATGCCGTGCTCGAATAATAGAAGCACATTCTTCCTCGGGCAGTATTGAGACAATAGAAGGGGCCCGATGTTGTGATCGGAACTGTAAGGTCCGCATATTGTCACCGGATACATAAACGGCAGTACGTGTATGTTCTTGAACTCTTGATTCCTCAATACGATCGCAAGCACTGAAACAGAGAGCGAGGAAACGACAGTGGGAACAGATCTGAATCGAACGGTACGGCAAACCGTGTTACTATACCTTGCGTTATCTGCGAGCAGAGGTCAGAAAGTTTGTTGGACACGCTGTCCAATCCTCCCATAGCAGAGTAGGCGAACTGGTCTTTGTTCTTAGCTAGAATCGACTGAACGACATCGTAGCTTTGCCTGAGAAGCTCGACGTAGGACAGCAGTTTGTTGTTCAGTTTGTCCACCAGGAAAGACAGCCTGGCGTTCAGGCTGCTGGTGGTGTTCGTGAATTCCATTGCGTCGAGTATCTGCTGAAAGGATGTCAAACCGAGTTCCGCGTCCGTGATCGAGCGAAACTCGTTTGACAGCCGAATCACAATGTCCCGCAAACATGTCCCATTCAGTGGTTCCGCGTTCACTTGTTTCCGCGAACTTTTGCCCAGCTGACAATTCACGTCACCGGTCGAACTATCCTGAACCGAAGCGGGCAGAATCGCTAGAACTATCGCAACCAGTCCCAAACACAGAATCCTCTCGACAGTCATTCCGTTTTCAAACTTGACGCCTATTCTGTGTGTGTTTTGTAACCTTAACGATTCGCGTTATGGCGCCATAACGACCGACAACCACCGCAAACAAGGTCGACGAGTGGAGACCGGGAATAGTAGGACAAACTGCTCTTATTACTTTCTAATTGAAATAGAATCGATCTCGGGTTCCCGGTACTACGGATAGATTTTGCGGTTTTCAAATCCCACGGTTCTTCGGTTCTCTAACGTTTCACTTCTCGACGGAATACATGTGTACGTCCGATCTCTGCTCCACAGCCGAAACGATACGATATGTAATCGTAAATGTTACCCGAGAAATACATTTATCCGGAAATCGGTAATCGGACAGTACTAAATACGAAATATATTTCGTTCGTGTTATCTTCTTCGAGTGTGCGATTCAACATTTGTTCGGCGTTTGTATATAATCGCAGTAACGTGTTCAACGTCAAAGTTATTTCAAAACAAAGGGCATATCCCAGTGACCTAATTTACCCTAGTCCGAAGTTGGAGAACGAATTAAATGGTCGGTAGAAATATTAAGAAACACGATGTTTTTGAATCCTGCTTGTTTGAATATTTAAATAACAGAGGCTTTCATTTGTGCAACCGTCTACGACCTACGACCAGCCAGTAGGGGGAGTTCACGAGAATCCGAAATTTTTTAGTAACTATGCTTATAGCGTTAGCCTTACAACTTATGAAAGCAGAAGATATTCCCTTCGTGTCGGTTCCATACACCATACGCTATCGAAAACCATGAATCGGTGACGAACAATTCGTTTCTTGTACTTTGTGGTTCATCGTGTTATGACGCCTCGGTTATTCAAATTTTTATTAAACAGGGAAAATAGGAAACGATTGAGAATGATTCTTGCCGTTTTTGCCATAAGTAATACATATTCCCCCGGCAAGAATCATTTGCTCCGTTCAAGTGTTAGTAAAGCGCCACACGTTCTCGATAGAGATGTTCCCGATGATGGCGTCTTTTGCGGCAAAATCTTGAAGCTCGTGCAAGGGGTTCGTCGAACAGCGCCAATCCACGCAGCGGCAAAACGCTCAAACTGCTAGCCACATATTACCGATAGAGATGGTATGGTAGGTAACGTTTGGCTATCAGCTTAAGCGTTTTGCCGCTGCATGTTACCGACAGAGGTGGCGCAGTCGGTAATTTCTCATCTGTCGGTAAAGTTTGGCTAACAGTTTGAGCGTTTTGCCGCTGCATCGATTGGCGCTGTACGGATCCCTGAGCAGAGCAAATGATTCTCGCCGGAATTTGCATTGCGTCTTACGGGAAAAGCGGCAGGCATCATCTGCGCTCGGATAAACAATGACATCTGCCGAAAAATCAAACGAGTTCGGTGTTTTAGCCAGAATTCGCAGTTCTGACCAGTAGATCAACGATTTGAAAATGCTTCGCTTTGATGGCTACGTCGATCGGCGTGAGACCCGCTCGATTCTTCCTGTTCGGATCAGCTCCTTTCTCAACGAGATACCTACAGGATCGCGAGAAAGAGCAGTGTCGAGGAATGACGCGGGGATAAAGCAACGATTCGATCGAGGAGTAGCCGTAGCAGATACTTCAAACCGACACAGCCAGTAAAAAATTTCCCGTCATCGCGGCGATATGCAGCGGCGTACGCAATCCGATATAATCCGTCGTGTTCACGTCCGCTTTCTGGAACAATAGGTCGAGCACGGCTATGTCCGACAAGAGGCGAGCCGACAAAACGGTCTCGAGGACCAGCCCCAAAGTATAGTGTTCGGCAGAGGATTCGATCGTGGCTCTGAAACGAAGAACAGACTCGGTGCCTGCACGAACAACGATTCCCAACGATTTTCCTCACCCGTGGTTCAGGAGCAGCCTGATCATAGGCAAATGAGACTTCCGCTTGATGCAGGAGGACACAGGGCTCTCGTGGAAGGCGTCGTAAACGTTCACGTTCGCGTTGTACTTCAACAAAAGGCTAGCGTTCTTGGTGTCGTTTCGCACGGCGACGAAGTGCAACGGGCATCGGTCGAAATGGTCCCTGCAGTCGACCAGGGCGCCCATCTCCAACAGTATTCTCAGCGACTCGTTGCAACCGAGGCGGGCCGCCACGTGAAGAGGCGTCAGACCTTGCCGAATTGCCCGTCGGATCGGTCGATCGCTCGATTAGATTAACGGTTCACCATTTTCGATCGAACGCGCCGAATCGAACGGTTGAAATTTCATTCGAATCGAGTTACCGTAGATCGTTTTCAACTCGATGTCGACCGACGCCTGATCGCAGAGCAGCTGAATCAGATCGACGTCATCGTGTTCAACGGCGATGTGCAGGGGCGTTAAAAAGTCCCATCTTCTGCAGTTCACGTTCGCGCCCTGCGGATAATCCCGTTAACGCTGTAAGCGGGCAAATTCGTGCGACCTTGCAAGCTCGGCTCTTTCTGGGGCCGGCATGGTTTGAAATCCATATACGTATGCAAGGGTCCAAATCTAGACAAACTGACGCCACAATATCGCAACGAACATTTTAGAAGTGGTCAATTGTGTTTCCTAAAAGTCCAGTCTACGTCTGTATGGAGCCCAAATCGCGAATTTCTACCTCATCCTGGAGTAATTTGTAATATTCGGCAGAGAATTCGAATTCTGAAGCAACTACGACGTCACAAGATGGCTGCCGCCATGAGAGATTCTCTTAATTTCGAGAGATGTAGTGTTCGTATGGAAAAAAAGCTCTATACAGACGTAGCAAAGACATGTACAAACACGGTGGTATGCAAAATCCGTTCGAGCCAGTTTTGAAGCCGTATATAAAAAGAGCCTCAATAAACGAGAGTGCTCACGTCCGGGATATTAGTGTTCTCGGTATAGTGCTGCCCCCTAGTCTAATTTTTAGCCTGGACCAGAACCCTGCATCATCTTATCTGCATCATTAGCAGCGGATTCCAACTAGTGGATGCTACTTCTATGTTAAAAGAGGCTCTTCTTTGTATCCTCCGATCTAGCCTAAAAGATGATGCAGGTTCTGTTCCAGGCTAAATAGTTGATGGAGGTTCTGTTCCAGGCTAAAAATGATGATGCAGGCAAAGTGAGGACACTAAAACCCCGAACGTGAGCACTCTCTTTTCCTCTCTGACGGAACCAGGGGGTTCCGGTGAACGTTTTTTTAACGGTCTTGTAAGGTCTTGTGATTCTCGTCGTCGAACCTGCGCGAGCGCTTCTCTCGCGAACGATCTGTGGCGTACGGTACAGGCATGCACCAAATTCCAATCGACGTTCTTGTTGGAGTTGTCCAGCCAGTTCACCGTTTTCGACATTTCCCGAAATTCACGGGAAAAATTGATCTGAGAATGATCCGAATCGATTTGAGAAGAAACGATTCTCCGGGTGGAAGCAAAATGGTAGCCGCGCGACGACCTTCAACCGTTTCGTCTCGCTCGGTTGGCGCGGCGCGCGGAATTCGAATGCGAATCTGAATGCGAATTCGGGGGAAGAATAAACATTGCTGCGGAAAGTAATACGTCCGAATAGAATATAGTGATTTATTATTATAATTATCATAATCATAATTATTATTAATATTATTTCTCTTTCATATCGTTTTACAATATTATATATCGTTCGATCAAAAGCACCATGGGTTTGAAAAATATTTACGGCGCACGGGTGACACACACATGACCTTTTCTTCTTCTTCTTCTTCTACTTCTTCTTTTTCTTCTTCTTCCTTCTATTTGCTTTCGCCGATCGATTTATACGAGCCTAACAAATTTCCTTTGTTCTTATCCGCGCTCTTTCTCCCGGTGTTTCATTTTGATTTTTAAGACTGCACACGTATAATAGAGTTCGAAAGTATACACGTATACAGGTTTACACGATACTTATTGATTAGTACGCACACATAGAATCCATCGTAAAGTAAAACGGACGACGCGACGGTTGCCGGCTGTCGAGCATGTTCAGAGCAGTTTACGGTCGTACAAAGCTGTTCGTTGGGACTGAACCGATTCGCGGTGCTTCGAGTCGCGTGTCGTCAAACTTCAGGGTCTTACGAAAATCCGAACGAAAGCGGAAGCGGAAGCGGAAGCGAAAGCGAAAGCGAAATCGTCGGAAAAGAACGTCGAACGAAAGTCAACCAAACGATCGGTCGCGTCGATTTTTTCCACGAGATTTTTATTTAACGCGCTGATCACCGCGCTCTTTGCCTCCGATCGATCGTTATCTCTTGAATCGTCCGGCAACTAATCAATTACTTCCAATCGTCTACGAGTAACGTTAATTAAATATATACATACATATGCGTGCACATGTGCATACACATATACATACGTATACGAATATGTATACGTATATCGTACAATAAATACCGAATTCCTCTTCGTCGTCGTCTCGGCAATACTTAATCTATTATCGCTAGAAGTAAATGTAAACTACGCGCTAAACGATCGGTCAAAAATATACGCGATAAACGTCGAGTCGCAAAGGGTTCGTCGAATGTCCTTCCTCCGTTGGATTTTTCCTTGTAACGCGTTTATTTTTTTTTTTTCTTTTCTTCTTTGGTTCGCGAACCGGAACAGGAGGACGATGCGACAAGATGACAAGACGACAAGACGACGAGACAAACGAGAAACGAAAAAGGCCTAAATTATTCAGTCTCCTCGGAACAAGTTTGCCGCACTGGAAGGCCGTGTTTGGTTTTCTTTTTTTCTTTTTTTTTTTCTCTCGATCGAGAAACGGAATCGTCGGACGCGGAGATCCGGTGGCTTGCCGTTTCCGTCGAACCACGCCTAACCGTCTCGAAACTCTGCTCGGCTAACAATGGTAGACGATGGATTATATCGGTAACGGGTGTTTCGCGGTTCGGGCTCGCCCAGGGTTTCGATTTCGATTTCGATTTCGACCGCGAAACTTTCGATTCGAGCTGGCCGTTGAAAATCGCTCCAGCCTCGAACTCCGTGCTCCCTTGCGTTCGACGGTTGGGACGTTCAGCAAGTTTAGGCGTACGATTTGAGGGACGTGTCAGACATGTTCGATCGTCGTTTCGATCGAAACGGGATCGCCGAATCCGAACCTGGGTCTCGGCTCGAGGCTGCAAACGTCGTCGAGAGGTTTGCGGCGGTGGTGAACGGTGATCGAACAATCTGATCTCGCCTAGATCGATCCCGATGCGATGCGATCCCCGTCCGTTATCGGTTCTCGCGTATCGGATATATCGGCTGATCTTGATCTCGATCTGTAACCGTGGACACGGCTAGAAAATTAATTGACGATTACAACGGTAAAAAGTCTAGGGGGGAACGTTTAGTCGGAGCGGGATCGGAGTATAAAGCGTGAATCCAAATAGAAGATATGTCGTTTAGCTGTTCGACGCCGAACGAACGCCGCTCGGCGTCGAATCGTTTTGCAATTGGTTCCGCGCAACGCTTCCTTTTCGACCGTCGACCAATCCTCTCCCGGTCAGAGGGCAGAGAAATCGCGGCTTTCCTCGCTGTTCTTCCCCATTTTCTCCGAACCGTTCTCGCGAAGCGTTACCTCCGACGAACCTCGCGTTCAAGGACACGTTCGACTGGCCGGCAAAGTAACTTGTGTCGCGCGATTCATTGCTTCCGTGTGTCCGCGCGCATCTGCAGGATGCTCTCGCGAGTTACTCTGCCGGTCGATTACCGGCGTACCTCGATTCTTTTCACCGTTCTTCTCCTCGCCGTTGGATCCTTTTCCGTTCGGTCGTTCCGAATCGGTCGTACCGGCCATCCGGTGTTCGAAAAACGAAAGCCATACCCCGGTGGAAACCAAGCGGCCGAGGGGTGGTCGGATTCGAATACTGTGCGCGATCGTATAACGATTTCAGTCGTCGAGCTTAAATGTAGCCTAGCGGCCCGATACGCGTCACACGGATCTCTCCTCCAACGACAAACTGTCCGGTTGCCATTTCGACCCGGGAATGGCTCGAGAACGTTTCCCGCACGAAACGCTCTCTACGGTCCAGGCGTGTCTTCCGCGGAAATCTTCGCGTTTCCGACGTGTCTCACGAGCAGTCGACGAGGATTGTACCGTGATTTCTCGATATATGTCGCTCAAGGCCTGAACCTCAAGTGGCTCCTATACGGTGGGCCACACGAGTATGACTACCGGACGATACACGTCGCTGGAAAGGCCCGTATTGTCGACATGTATCGAGAATTCACCGTATTTCCACGGGCCTGGATGCGTAGAAGAGACGCAGTAGACGTTCCTTCCGCGATCGTAACGCGCACGAGCCCCCTCGATCCCGTCGTTTCAAGCGGAAGAATGCGCGAGCGCGTCAGTGCGCCAGTGCGCGAGTACGCGAGGGCACGCCGATCAGCGAACACAATCTAGCGTCCGGCCAACTTTCTCTCTCTCGCTCTCTCTCTCTCTACGGGCCATATTTCGTGTCACACAATTGTCGAGCTTGTCAAGGATCCGAGAAACTGTTGGCGAAACGATCTGCGACGCTTTTCGGCGTGGCCTCGCGAACGAGAAGTCTTTTCGAGCACCGTGTTTTTCTCTTAAAGTATAACAAGTAGTCTTTCATTCTTTCTGTCTTTGTTTCCTCCTCGCCGAGCAAGTACCGCCCCGTGTACACAACAAAGACGAAATAGCGAAAATGAAGGGTTCGGAATACGTTAGCAGCTCGTGTTCTTCAACGCCCTCGATCGCCTTCGATCCTATCCTCTCTCTCTCTATCTTTCTCTTTCTCTCTCTCTCTCATCCCACATTCGAAATGCGATAATTCCCAAATTTCATTCCTGGTATCGTCCGTCCGTTTGTTCAGCTTTGGGTGGTCGGGTCGAAGTGGAGCGAGCTTAGTATACCAGACGGTGCTGGTACGGGAATCCCCGTGTCTGCGAGCTCATCTGATACTGGCCAGCACTCGAGTACGGATCGTACGTCTGCAAAACCAACAAGACAGATCAGGCGAAATCTTCGAAGCAATACGAAGTACGATACAATAGTTCGGTAAGACACAGTAGATGCTCGCTCGTTGCAACGATTCAATAATTCCTCCGCCATTGAATAGAATCCGCGATCAACGCGCAGATACGTACGGTGACTCCCATTAATATTCGGACGCTCTTGAAAATCGCATCACTTTGTCAACATTCGACTATACTACATGAATTTTTCGGAGATGTTGGAATAATATTGTTACGGAGAACCACCCCTTGAATTTTCTCCCAACTGTAGTCGAACAGCCTTGTATAACAACATGAACTAAAAAGCTACGTTTCCCATATCTTGCTCGAACAAAATGCAAGAACCGAGGGCGTTTCATTGGGTATCTTTTATTTTCGAAGGCTACGGTCGGAGCTACGATCACGCTATCGAACGACTGTTACCGACCTGCGAGCGTTTCCTGGAGACCATGAACCTCTTCTCCGGTGCGTTGTAATAACTCTGCTGAGGATAGACTAGGCCGTACTGAGGGCTACCGTCGGCGTACTGGGACCCGGAATCGAACTGTTGGCCGTACTGGTTCGCATACTGCTCGTAATAGTTCGCCGGATGAGTACGGACGATGCCGATGTCGGACGGCGACAGAGAATCGACGCCATAACGGCGAACCGGGTACATCGGCGAGTCCATCCAGGGGATCACTGTGTATCAGGATCAGGATGAGGACGAGTCGTTTGATTGAAATAACGTAAGAATTCTTTTTCATTTGCTTTCGTTATAATAATTCTTTGCAAATTTAATTTTAGGGCCAAGGCTCCGCAATTCACGGTAAGGTAGAATGACTCTGTTACCGACAAAGGTAGACGAAAAATGATTTCACGTGCCTCAACCTTTTCGTCCTTGTATAAGCATATTTTGTCGCTGGTAAAGGGCTCATTCGAAAGAGGAAGGTTCAATCTAGTGTGCACTGGTCAGGAACTGCCGAGATTATGCGAATATTTGGTAATACAAGCGATAGAAGTAGGGCAAAAATTAAGAGCCAAGACTTCGTAGATTCGCGGTAAGGTAGAGTGCCCACGTTACCGACAAAAATAGGCGAAAAATGGTTTCACGTGCCTCAACCTTTTCGTCCTTGCATAAGCATATTTTGTGGCTGGTAAAGGGCTCATTCGAAAGAGGAAGGTTCAATCTAGTGCGCGCTAATCAGGAACTGCCGAGATTATGCGAATATTTGGTAATATAAGCGATAGAAATAGGGCAAAAATTAAGAGCCAAGACTTCGTAGACTCGCGGTAAGGTAGACTGCCCACGTTACCGACAAAAATAGGCGAAAAATGGTTTCACGTGCCTCAACCTTTCCGTCCTTGTATAAGAATATTTTGTTGCTGGTAAAGGGCTCATTTGAAAGAAGAAGGTCATTGTTATTTGATGACACGGGGGAATTTTTTCGACTCACCGTTTCGGGGGTCCTCCTCTTCGAGAATATTGCCATCCTCGTCCATGTTCTCGTAGTCCTCGTTCATGTATTTGTGCCAGTTTCTGGAAAGAGAACGAGAAATTGGCAGGCTCGATGGAAATCCACGCGCTCGTTCGGAATTATCGGCAACGTTCTCGCGCTTACCGGTTGCGACGCTCGTTCTCCCAGAGGGACAGCAAGGTCAACATGTCCTCCGGATCGATATCAACAACTCTATTCAATTCCCTCTTGAATCGCGGTTCTTGGTAAATCGGCACGCTGGAAATTACCATTTATGTACACCGTCACGTTGGCACAGTCGATCGTTCGCTCGTTGTTTCGCTTTGACGCTAGAACTACCGAGCTCTAAACTCCACCGATGTAATTACGTTCCAGTATAATAATAACAGTATTTAATTAACTCAGATCTCATAGGATTCTTATGATAACATGTAAGAATAACGAATTGTCTACTAAAAAAAGGACATATTTCCAACAACGGGACGAACTGTAAAAGAAAAGAAATCCGCCATTTCGACGGGCTGGGTAGTTCTAGAGTTCAAAAAATTATTAAAAAATATCAATGTCCCTCCAAAAGTATCAACGATACTTTCGAATCTGTTTCGTTGAGGTCAAAGTCGATTAGAGAAATGCACGAAAGAGAAGATACCAAACAATAGATACCAACAAATTATGAATCGTGTCCTTGTTTAGTTCAAAGGTGATATCCGAGTGAACGTGTACGTACATTCGATCTTCGTGTAGGTTTCTAATGTCGAGCGAGAGACGAGACGTTCCGGACATTCGAACCGCGTTCCATGGTTTCGAAACGATATCGGTTTCCGATTCGGCCCCGTTCGAAATCGGATACTGTTGCCGTTGCATACTACACCGTATTCGAATTGCGACGCTGAGCTCCGCTGAACGGCAAAACTACGATCTGTGTCTACCGTTAGGATGGCTCTTATTTCCAATTAGTAGAAAAAAATCTGTGCGAAGTTTGAGCTCGATCGGATAACGGGAAAACGTGCTCCCTGGGGCCCATAAACTTTTAAATAATTAATTATATGCTCGTAAAATCGTTTTAACACTAACTCTATCGAAACATATGTTAGACGAAACCTATAGATCTGGACAGGCTGCAAAATTGATAAATTTATTATGAAATTTAGAAACTGAAGCGTGTTTCCATTGTCTTTTATCGATAAATGTGTATTTCTTCTTTCGAACTTGCGGAATTTACTTTTTTCTTAAGTTGCATACTGTTTTTAAGGAAATCGCGTGTTAAAACTGATTACTCGATCTTTATAAATTTGTTATATATAATTCTATAAATGATTGGCCACGACACGACGGGCACCGATTTTTTAAACTTTTACTTCAAACATTGTTACAGAAAATCCGTTTTTTTCAGAACTTCGCCATATTTGCAATTTTGGAAATTTTAATAAAAGAAAAATGTCACATTGCGCGTATTTGCATAAGCTAACAATTCCATTCTGATTTTCTTGTTGCAGATCATTTTTGTGGCCTGTACGCTGCAAGGCGCATTTCCAGGATGCCATTTTCGAGCCGCCATTGCGCCATTGATATTAACGATTGAAATTTCCACAAAAGAATATTTAAATTTTAAATCAATCCTCGCATTACATTTCTCAAAAAAAAAAAAAGAAAAACCATTTACACAAGGTTCCTCCCTTAACACCTTGACTGCCAAACTAGAAACCTCAAAAATTCCACAAAATCAAAGTAAGTTAATCAATGAAATAAAAATTGAAAGAAAAGTTAAATGTATGGTATTCAGTAGTCCTCCAACTGTCTTGCATTTTAGAGATTCTAATCGGTACAATGAATATATATCATTATCATATATCCTACATGACGAATGTTTTCGTCACCAGAGACTCAGTCGTTAACGAATGATCTCGACATCGGGATAGTTTTGTGTTTGATTCGGCGTGATTTGTTTCGGTGTAAACAGCACTCGTCCATTTCCGAGGCTCGACAGGATGTTGTGGTAGGTCGTGTCTAGGTCCTCGCTCCTCGTTCCTAGCGGAGCATGCCCGGTACACACGGACTCCGGCGAGAATGATCGATAACCAGGGTATACAAGGGAAGACCGACGCGGCGCGGCGCGACGCGACGCGACGCCGTCAGCTGATTGGTCGGCCATATGCCAAAACGGAACCGACTCGTCAGGTGGTTTCATTCAGCTTTTCCTCTCCATCTGCCGATGCGACCGCGAGCGTATTCGATTCCGTATGCGCCGGTATCATGATCCGGTCAAAGGACAATTCGAAATTGTCTCTAGGACGTCGTCGATTAATTTGATTAATAAATCAAACATTTTGTTATTTTGTCAAAGTTTTGTCCGGCCGAACCGGGGCCGGCATTTAGGTTCGAAACTGCGCCTCATGCCCGCAAAAATTACAATCCTCCCCGGCTGGGACGTAACACCCTCAACCGGAAACGTTTTTGCCCTTTCTATTCGGTGTCGTCCAGGGCTGCGCGTTTCCTCGAACGCGAACAAATGGGGGTTGCAAAAATCTGTGGGACACGTCGATTCAATTTCGCGAAGTGTCCGAACAATGGCGTCGGCTGGCGCGTGACTCGAAGACGGAAGCGACGACGGGGATGGAGGGGAAGGGGATGGAAATTATTATGCATCTCGCGGAGGCGGAAGGTGAGCAGCTATTCCCGTTGGCTGATTGGCCGATGCAAGATACGCGAATACGGTAGTCGCGAGATGCGAGACGGGAGACGCGACACGCGATATACGATAGTATAGCGAGCGATAGTCAGACCTGACCTACTTTAGCCCGGTGGCTCCATTCAGCTTTTCGTGGACCCACCCCGCTGGAAATCTACCCTATTGCGTCACGGTTATCGAACGAGCCCCGATTGCTGCGCCAACACGTACACCGATACGCCCACACCTACGCCCACACCTAGCCCGTATCGCCACATGCAACACAGTGTCGCGAATGGCCATTTTAGGAGGAATAAAAGCCACGCCAGAAAATAGATGTAACGTTCATATGTTCTTCTCTCGGAATTATTTAGTTATACCCATAATAATTCGATTAATCATTAATTGAAATCCGTATACGTGTGCAAGGGTCAAAATCTAGACAAACTGCCGCTTCAATATAGCAATGAGCATTTTAGAAGTGGTCAATTGTGTTTCCTAAAAGTCCAATCTACGTCTGCATGGAGCCCAAATTGCAAATTTCTACCTCACCCTGGAGTAATTTGTAACATTCGGCAGAAAATTCGAATTCTGAAGCACCACGTCACAAGATGGCTGCCGCTGAGAGAGATTTAGTGTTCTTATCGAAAAACAGGCTCCATACAGACGTAGCAAAGACATGTAAAAACAACCTTACGAATTAATAAAAAGTACGTGCTACACAAAGATATTTGCAGCTGATTTTTGTCAGACTCCCTTCTACATACTTTAAACTTGATGTTATAAAAATTTCAAGATGGAATCTTTTCAGACTTCCCAGTTCTGCTCTATCAAACTCAACCAACCGGCATAGAAAACTTGTACTTGAAAAATCTCTAAAAATTATTGTAAACAACTTCATTAACGAACTTTGCGAACAGAATGTAAACATTTACTTCTGTTAATACAGAATATCGTGCATAGAAGCTTAAAGATTCATATATATTGCTTCAAATAGTGTAGACTCAGTTTTGCTCGTTATTGTATATTACATTCAAAACATTGCTAAAAATTTGGGTAGCACGTAATTTTTATTAATCATTATTCGTAAGGTTGTATAAAATTAAACGAATAAAAATTGGCTTTAATCGAGATTGAAGTTAAGGGTAAAGTGAGAATTGATTAATCACAAAAACGTAAGGTTCTATAAGATTAAATGAATGAAAAATTGGCTTTAAAGTACCATAGCATTCGTGTCATATTGCATCACTATGAAAATGAACGCTATAGCATTCACGGTCCGCGAACGTGTTAACTTTCGTTCAGGTACGCTTGAACGTGTGTGTATGTGTGTGCACACCGTGTACACTGTACATCATCCACGCGTGTACACGTGTGCCCCGACAATGCTGACCTGTGACATTTGTTTGCAGGTCAGGCGATGCACGCCCGGCTTAGAGTGGATAGTTGAATAGTTGTTGGATAGGTGAATAGGTGGTTAGGGGTGAGGAGGGCGGGGGATAGGCTAACCGAGACTAGGTTTGCGCGTAAAAATAAAGGTCTGACGCAAGGGTCGGCCGGCTGACTGGAAAATAATTAATTCATGCTCCGACGTAGAGCGATACGTCATCGCGCACGTCATCCTAATTAATGACGCACCATCTTCCCCGTGTATGGGAGCCGCTATAAATACTCGACGTCCGATTCGATTCGATTCGATCCCGTTCGACTTGCGAGCCGAGCTATGTTTTCAGGTTCACGAGAATTCACGATCAAAGCCGGCGTTCTTTACGAGGGCCGTTCACTATAAGGGCCGTTCTCCATCACCGATAGGGTTCTCTATCATGCTCGCGAGTACTCGAAGAGAAACGGGGAGAAGTTATGCTTATACTTCGGAGAAGAAGATCGACGGAGTACACACGCTGTATATCACTTTATCAAAAATAACATGAATGTATCTATCAAAATTTGTGGCCATCTTTTTAATAATGTATACCCACAGAAATCAATTTGTTAAATAATTCATCATGGATGCATCTTTGCAATCTCAGTAGTCGTAAATTAGAGATATTATAATCCGCCATTTTGACGGGTCCCGTGAATCTAGTGTTAAGGGGTCAGGAGGCCCAAGGAAAAGCGATTTTTTCTGAATTTTTCCTGGGAAGACTTTTACATTTGTTAATGTACAAATCTGTGCACGTATTACGGTAACTTTTAACTGTATTTTAACATTTTTTATTTGTGAAAATAATAATTTTGTAAACTGCTGTGGCTGATCTCTTACTGGGTATAACCCCTTAAGGGGGCCGACAGGCATTTGGCCTTGACTGTCACGCTACTTTACGCTGTGCCTTCGAAATTAAGAGAATCTCTCATGGCGGCAGCCATCCTGTGTAATGTAGTCGTTTATAATAATTTTTAGAGATTTTTCAAGTACCAGTTTTCTATGCAGGTTGGTTGACTCTAGTAAAGCAGAACTGGAATGTCTGAAAAGATTCCATCTTGAAATTTTTATCGCATCAAGTTCAAACTATGTAGAAGGGATTCTGACAAAAATCAGCTGCAAATATCTTTGTGTAGCACGTAATTTTTATTAATTATTAGTCGTAAGGTTGTTTGTATGTGACTTTGCTATGGAGCCTGTTTTTCGATAAGAACACTAAATCTCTCTCAGGGGCAGCCATCTTGTGACGTGGTACTTTCTTCGGAATTCGAATTTTCTGCCGAATGTTACAAATTACTCCAGGGTGAGGTAGAAATTTGCAATTTGGGCTCCATGCAGACGTGGATTGGACTTTTAGGAAACACAATTGACCATTTCTAAAATGCTCTAAGATTTTGACCGTTGAGGAAGAGTTCCGGAAAAGGAAAGGAGCAGAGGGTTCAAAGTTGAAAGGTGCTCGGCACTGCTGGGCGGTTCATGATCAGCCCTCGATAACGACAGCCTCCCCGAGTCGTATCGAACGACTCGGCGGGACTCGATTCGACTCGACTCGCCTCGCGACGAGGCGAGGCGAGGCGAGACGATGCCTCGCAGAGGGCAACGCCCTCGCCGGCCCTCTCATCCCCATTCAGAAAGGAACGTCGAAGAAATGGAGGGACGATGTGGCCGGTACGGACAACCGGAGCAAACGAGAAACCTTGGCTCGATCCTGGCTCGATCATGGCACGATTCAACGACCTGTTCAGCTCCCCGGTCCGGCTGCTACACACCCCGGGAGACTCTAGAACGCGGTCAAACTGTCTCGAACAACTACCCTCCGCTTCGCAAGTTCAATCGACTAATTAAAACCTCCGTTCGCGAGCGGTCCCGTGCATTTCTCCCGCGCGACGCCGCACCGGGACGTTCCTACAAAATTGCTGGAACTAATTCGAATCAGTTTCACGCTATTAACACTAGAACTACCGAGCCCTAAACGTGACTGAGACCTATCCCTTTATAGTAACAGCGAGATTGAATTGGCTCAGGTTTTATACAATTTTTATGGTAACGTGTACTCCAAAGAGGAGATATACTCCTCTTTTATTTGAAAACTAACAACTGTATAATCACCAGCTACTGGACATAACATTCCTGGGACCTCTGACCTCTGCGCTCGATGTACAAATCCTTGTTTGTATAATATAATAAGTGTAAATTACTTCTGGTAAGAGGCTGCATGTCATAAATTAAAACAAATGGTCCTCGCGGTACTGCTGCTAAGTAGGAACAATCGCAGCATTCCTAAGAAGCATCTCTTCGATGTATTAAAAGATTGATAACGTTTTCACGGTTCCAATAATCGTGGAAGAAGAACCTTGCAACCGTGTACGATCTAGCGTTGTGTGCGGCACACCATGGCACACTCACACGACACGCACACTGGGGCGGATCAAGGCCACCTGGGAAATTATGTTTGGACCTGGCTGGACCTTGTGTGTGGACCGGTAGACTTACCACGTCTCTGACACGTCATTGCAAGCTAAGGGGTTAAACTTTTCGAATGCTTGCTCGGATATTCCAAGCAACATGGAGGACAACGAGCGAATCTATCTTTCGTTTCGTAACGTTCAGATTAAAAGATGAGCGAGACTCACCTTCGCTTGACCTGCGACTGCAACGACTGCACCGATTGCTGAGTGGAGGTCGGCAACGGATAGGAACCGGTCACCGGTTTGATGGTGGTGGATCCGGCGATCGTGGCTTTCTCGGACCTCTTCCGGCGATCCTCGTTCAGGTAGTAGCGCAAATACGGCGGTGCGTCCCAGACGTTGGACTCTTGCTGGCCCAGCTCGTTCATCGAAACCCTTCCGTAACTGCGAGGCAAAACAGTTTCTCGATTAACTTTGAACCTCGAACGCGAAGCGATCGAACTCGCTCAGTCCAGTTCAATCAGCTCAGTGAAATCAGTAACAGAAGCTAATAATAGTAATCCCGATCGACGATTCGGTAAATTAGCATTATTATTAAGCGCGACATTCAGAAGCCCTCTAGCTATATGAAATCTCTGCTTATAAAATCTGATTCAGCACCAAATTCTGAATAAACCGAAAATTTTTTTGTTTTTGTAAAATTACGGGTACAGCTCATTTGAACAGTCCTCAATTTCCCGAACCGAATCGGTGAATGCAAGTAGGTTCGAAACTGCTCCTTATCCCCAGAAAACTATAATCTGCCTCATCTGGGACGTAAGGTCCAGCTTTCCCAGGTGGCCTTGATCCTCCCCAGTGTGCGTGCCGTGTGCGTGTGCCATGGTGTGTCGCATACAAGGTTGCAAGGGTTCGGGAGGCGCGGATTTATGGCTCGATAACGCAAAGATGGGGCTTATCGGTGGTCAAAAGCGCTGGATAAAGGATAAATCCAGCGCGCTCGCTACCAGGCAGGTCCTACTTTTGCGTTGTGGAGCAACATTTTGCATTATTCGCATGATGCCTGTCGGAGAGGCGATCTGAGCGCGCGTGGCCGAAGCTACGGCAGCGCCGTTGTTTACGTTGTCGGCCACGCGTGCTCCGACAGGCATCATGCGACCGAATAATGCAAAATGTTGCTCGACAACGCAAAAGTAGAACCCGCCTGGCAGCAAGCGCGCTAGATTTACCTTTTATCTAACGCTTTTCACCCTTGAACAGGCCCAGCTTTGCATTATCGAACAATGATTTGCCGCCTCCCGAACCCTTGCAACCTTGTACAATCTAGAGTTGTGTGCGGCACACTGGGACGGATCAAGGCCACCTGGGAAATCTGGACCGTAACACCGTACTGAAGCAACATCAAACAACTTTTCCTCGTCTCCTTCTTCTTGTTCTTCTTGATCGTCTTTCATTCGCTCGATGTTGCTTCGGTGCAATCGTAATGGTTATCGGGTACAGAATCGCTGGTGGTGGTTTTCATGGTACACTTACTCGTAATTTTTCTCGTAAGGGGAGAAACTGTCGCGATCGTAGAGACTGTTCGAGGGTGTTTTCGAGCGAACCAGGTCCTCTTCCGACAGCGCTACCTTCAGTCCTCCCAGGCCCGACGAGGGAGAGAGAGGAGTCCCTGCGAGCAGAAACGGGGGAACATCTCTGTCAGGATAAACAATAGCAATATTGCAATATTGAAGCGGCAGTTTGTCTAGATTTTGACTCTTGCATTGGATTTGAAACCATGCTGGTCCCCTTAAAGGTGACCTGTAGAGGTCGCCACGCACAAGACAGCGACAAGATGCCGAAGTTGTTTGGGCGCCTACATTCAGGGGTTAGAAATTCGCCGGCCGAAGAATGGTCTCCGTGCCAGAAGTCGTTTACGTTGGGGCCATAACTTTGAACGTGTTATTGCTTCCAGACAGCCTTCCGAGAGCACGTTGACGATTTTCGGCGCTTGGCCTTCGTTGCGAGCACCTCGAGTGACGCTCAGACGTTATGGACGACGACTTTAGGCGTCCAAACAACTTCAGCATCTTGCCTCTGTCTCTTTACGAGGACTTTCCCGAATTGTGCCCAAAACGTTCAGAAGGAAAAGTGGTCTTACTCTTCTCCGCGTTCGACGACGCGTAAGACCGGACCGGGTCGGCAGCGTTGCTCTCCGGCTGATGGTTCTGCTGGTTGCCGAACATCAGCATCTCCTGCGCCCTCTTCACTGGAAAAAACGTCCGAGAACAACGTTCAATTCGACGTGAACAAAGGAGCGGCGACAACAAGGAATAGAAGGGAATCCCCGAGGATCTTACGTTTCGGTCTCATGGTCTGTTCGGGCTTCTTCGCGTCCGGCGCCATGTTGGTCGGCAAGGAATCGGTCAGCGAAACGACCGAGTACAGGCACAGCACTCCCATCCAGGCGTGCATCTGAAACACCGAGCGAATTTCGAGAGATCAGTCGATAGGCCCGGAGATCGGTTCCTCTCGGGTTTTCCTCGGAAACAGGAAAACGGAGATCGATGCGCAGCCTCGTTTCGAGCGTATTTTTTTTTTTTAATCTAGATTAAGAGCGTCGTTAGCGTAGAGCGTTCCCGTTGCCGTACCTAGTCGAAGTTTACGCTCGAACGAAGATAGCAGGTCACTACGAAAGAAACTTAAATGTCACATAATGCGAAATGTCAGGAATCTATTTCCATTGCACGTGAAAAATTAACGGGCATACCGTGTCGCGGTTGCTATAGGAGGTTGGCGCGGATCCTCAGGTACCATTTTATCGTGATTCGAACGGCCGCTCGGAATCGAACGATCAATCGCGAGGAGCACGCGACGCCGCCGAGAAACAACCATCTTGATTCGTTCTGTTGATTTCTTGTCAACCAGTTGATTTGTTCTTTTGTCTCTGATTCGTTCTCCCACGAAAACCTAGTCGAAAATCCTCGAAACGCGAAAAAGGAAAAGCTTTTTCCTTACACCCCGATAGAATCGAAACGCACCAGAGTCAAGGTGCCAGACAACTGGCAATTAACGCGCGACATCTCCGACATGGCGACCAGTTGCAAGAGCGATTGAAGGTCGTTCGATTGCACGCGGAAACTTTGCAAAATTTGGACCGGAAACATCATAGATTCAAAGATTAAAGCTTCCTCTTCGCGTGCAGCCATCTTTACGGCTACGGGCTTCGCACGACCGAATTTATTCCTAATGTTTATTCGACAAAACGGACTGACCACCATTTTACACAAGATTTACGGAACCCGACAAAATGACGGATTCTAATGTTTTTAAATTGCGAATAATGAAATTGTAAAAATGCACCCACGAGTATTAAATAACTGTAAATTATTTCTTTGTAATTATTTCTTTGTAGTAAATTGATTTCTTTGGGTATATATTATTAAAAAGATGCCTACAAACTTTGATAGACATTCATGTTACTTTTAAAGTGACGGATTCCAATGTTTTTAAATTGGGAATATTGAGATTGTAAAAATGCATCCACGAGTATTAAATAACTGTAAATTATTTCTTTCTAATTATTTCTCTGTAGTAAATTGATTTCTTTGGGTATATATTATTAAAAAGATGGCTACAAACTTTGATAGATACATTCATGTTACTTTTAGAAAGTAATATAAAATAGTCGTTTTTAATGACATCAATGTTTAAGTTCTATTTTATAGAGGAGGCTTCGATCTTCAACTCTGTGGCAGAGTACCAGTGGCGAGAAATTTTTCCAACAATTTTCTGCAGTTTTTCTTCCCGTTGCGAACGATCGGGATGTTTGTCCAACGTGTTCGGCGTTCAAAAGTCGCGTCCCAATTTCCCCGGAGAAGTCTATCGACGTTCGCGGAATCGAACGGCTGCCACGGCCCGATTGTTTCCGATATTCGAACCGCCAACAGTATCGATAGACCCGTGATCGAGTTAGTGCCTGGTATCTGGGCCGCGCCGGAAGTTGAGGAACGGCGTAGCGATGCTGCGACGCGGTTTTTCGAGCGAGTCTGTCTCGATAATGAAATTACAGCCCGGTCGCGATCGGTTGACGGCAACGCGGCCACCGGTTTCCCGGTAATTAGGCGTGCAATTAACCGAGCCCTAGCAAAATTGGCCGGCCGTGCAATCGCCTCGTCCGATCATCATTCTATAGGCTCGATGGAATGTCAGAGGTCGAAGGAACCTCTGGCGTTCGGGGTCGATCGACAACCGAGACTGCTCGAGCCGAGAAATCGGAGAAATTTCCGCTGAAGCGTCGAATTTTTTGAAATCGATAACATTCTCCGCGGGGCTTGTCGGTTCGGACGCGGCCATCTTAAGCTCGAACGCTTCTGAAGGTCTACGAAAGTTGGTAAGGAAACTTCTCGAATAGTTTCTAGCAGGAATCTCGCGTGAAATGTACTTGCGGGAAGCTCGGCCCACGGATCTCAGAACATTTAGTGACATTTGAATAGAACTTCTGAACCGTAAGAGATATCGACACGACATTTGCGCTCAATAACATATTATCATGTTACAAATGGATGAAAAAAAAAAATGAAAAAATTATTTTAGTAATATTTACTTTGTATTTGTTATTACATACTTTAGATTACGTAATTATTAATTCTTTAGTTTCTAGAGAGTATAACCATCCAATCGTTTCAACGAAAAAATGATTTCATTAGTTTCTGTCACAAAAATCTATTTTTCGCAAAATCCTGAGGTCGTAGACAAATTTTGAGACCAGATTTGAAATCAGCGTGAAAAAATCTATGGGAAATGATGTATAGCATGTTAAAAAAAAATTTTT
>CM052134.1:15421054-15445829 GCA_028454255.1 Halictus ligatus
CTATTTTTCCTATATTCTACGAAGTTTGAGCTTTAATTTAAAAAAATTTTCATCGCTCTATCTCATTCCTATCGAAAGTTCTGTGATTTCGAATCCGATTTTGTCCAAATCGCCCACTGTGCGGCGTCGCGTCGCGTCGCGTCGAATCGAACGAAACCGGATATAGTAGACTCAGAAATCGCACACTTGTTGCGTCCGGGAAAACTATAGTCGTTTCTAGCGTTTGTGTACGCGCCTATGCGACCCGCAATTAAAGATGCATTTCATTGACAACCATTGTATCCCCATTGACAAGCCGCGGAGGAGGCGAACGCGTCCCAAATTCTCGGCCCGTCCAGTTTCTGGACTCTTTTCGACGCCATCGCGGGACACCGAGGACGCACGACCGAGTCTTCGCGACGCTGCATACGTATGCGCTGTTCGTATCCGACGCAACGATCGTGTTCCTCGACGATTCGATTATTCGAACCCGTTAACCGGAGGAAACGTGCTATCACCTTTATTCGTAGTCTGTCGCGATTATATTGTAAATATTGTAAATTACCAGTCGGTTAACGGGCTGGAATAACTAATAGAAGCAAATAAAAATTTGTTAACGGTGCCGGTGGTCTCGACGCGATCGGACGTCGCCGGATCCGAAGAGCAAAGAGTATAAATTGTAAAATTGTAAATATTATAAATTACCAGTCTGTTAACAGGCTGGAATAAATAATAGAAGCAAATAAAAATTTGTTAACGGTGCCGGTGGTCTCGACGCGATCGAACGTCGCCGGATCCGAAATGCCAAGAGTACAAATAGATTGCAAAATTGTAAATATTGTAAATTTCCAGTTGGTTAACGGGCTGGAATAACTAATAGAAGCAAACAAAAATTTGTTAACGGTGCCGGTATTCTCGACGAAATCGAACGTAACCGGATCCGAAGTGCCAAGAGTACAAATAGATTGCAAAACTGTAAATATTGTAAATTACCAGTCGGTTAACGGGCTGGAATAACTAATAGAAGCGAATAAAAATTTGTTATCGGTGCCGGTGTTCTCGATGAGATCGAACGTAACTGGATCCGAAGTGCCAAGAGTACAAATAGATTGCAAAATTGTAAATATTGTAAAATATCAACCGGTTAACTGTCTGGAATAACTAATAGAACCAAATCGAGTAAAATTTGTTACCGGTGCCGGTATTCTCGCAACGAAATACCGTTCGCACGATGACCACGGACGAGTTATCTCGCGACGCAATGTCGCTTGCACTATCCCACGGACGAGTTGTCTCGCGACCGACCTATAAACGAAACGTGGTCGCGAGATAACTCGTCGTCTGTGGTAAGCGACATCGCGTCGCGAGATAACTCGTCCGTGGTCGCGAACCAGTGAACTGTGGAATTGAATTCGAAGAATCCCTCACGGCGCGGAATTGGAATCGAGCAACGACGAATATACGCGTCGAACGCGGCTATTGCAAAAGCCAAAGCCAGTGTGAATCGGAAAGAATCACTTTTCGAAACTCGGGAGATGCTTTCCGAAGAGAGACTTCCACGCGACTCGGACGAGTACGGTTATCGAAGAAGCGAGGGCGCCGAAACGAAATTCATTCAGTCACAGCGATAGCAGATCTTGCTTTCGCAGGTTCTAGGAATAGCAACCGAAACATAATTTTAGTTTGTCCGGGCAATTAAATCGACCCCCGGGAGGCCGGTCGATTTCGAACCTCCCGGCGAACGAAAAAGTATATATATGTCTACCGGCACGTCGGCGTCGAGCAAACGGAATAGTACGAACGCAAGAACAAAAACATCGACAAATATCTGAGAATATTATTTTCTCTACCTTTCTCGGAGCTGTCTGTCTAATCTCTTCCTTGAACCGGTGTTCCGTCTACCTTTCTTTCCCACTCTCTCTCTCTCTCTTTTTCTCTTTCTCTCTCTCTATATATACTTCAGTCTCTGTCTCTGTCTCGGATTTTGTCTCGCGAGAGCTCTGTTTTCTCGGTTCTCCGGGGGGATGCAGAGAACTTCCGTGCTCGGCTGATCGAGGCAGAATGAGCGTCGGAGCTCACCGGGGCGACTAGAAAACCGGCGGAGGATACGGTCGATCAACCAACCCCCACTTCCACCGACTCGCTTCGAACCACCCCTCTCTCACTCTCTCTCTCTGTCTTTCTCCCTTTTTCTCGCTCCCTCTCTGTCCGTTTCGCCCCTCTTTCACTCTCCTTTCTCGCAACTCACCCCTCGACAAAACCCCTCGACAAACCCCCTAGCTAGGCAACCACTCGTACAGCCGCGCGGACCGAATATTTACATCGAAAATCTCGACGAAAATTCGAAATATTCTGGTTCCGCTCGAAAACAACGCGAAAACGCCGGGAAAAACTCGGTGCGTCCACGCGATTACTCGACCCTTAACCCTTTGCACTCGAAGAACGGAGTGTTACCCTCCTAGGTGTATTTATTCATGCAAAGAAAATATTTTGAATAATGGCACAGCAACTTTTAGTGGCGCCTCGCAGTCGCCATTCGAGTGCCGAGGGTTAACGCGACATCCACCGCGGATTATCTCGTGATTTTTAACACTAGGTCAAAATGACGGATTCTAATATTTTTTGGAGCTCCTCTCGCCTTGCCGTGACCACGATATCTCTGGACAGGATCGTCTGAAATGAAAAAACCAAACAGATTTCGTTAAAGTAACGCATAATCTCGTACTTAATCGGAGGTTTTGTCTCGCCGATGAATATTTCTTATTTTATAAACAATTTGAGGCCAAAATTTTGGTGAAAAATCGATTTGTTTTTTGGAGTAGCCGCCAGTTTGTCAAAAAATTTTATTTCGCTTATTCCTTCGACCAATTACAAGATTATACGTTACTTTTACGAAATCCGTTTGGTTTTTCCGTTTCAGATGATCCTGTCCAGAGATATCGTGGTCACCGCAAGGCGACTTTTTCGAGAGGAGCTCCTGGAGATCAGCTACAGCAGCTTTCAAAATTGTTATTTTCACAAATAAAAAATGTTAAAATACAGTTAAAAGTTACCGTAATACGTGTACAAATTTTTACATTAACACCAGAACGACCGGAGCAGTCACAATGACTGGTTCCTAATTTTCTCTTTTACAATTACTGAAATTGTACAAATATTTTCATCGGTAATCTTTTAATGAACCTCTTCATTGAAGCACATATTACGATAAAAGTTGTGCGAAGTCTGAATGGACATAGTCTTGTCACTGTTACAGAGCAATATGCATCATTTATTGCTCGGTAGTTCTAGTGTTAAAACGCATTCGGCTAAATGGCCGCGAATTCATCTCGGCAGCTTCGGAAAAGAGGAGGCGAGCTGCGGGTTTAGGCGAACTGCCGATACGTCTATTATAAATTAGGCGCATACGCGCGCGCGTGCATCGAGAAAACGGAGGATGCAACCGTCGTCGCATAACAAATACTACAGTTGATTTGCCAGATTGCAACTGTTTTAGGCTCGTTGAAATAATTTCGTCGGGCATCCTCGCGCAAACGGTGATACGTAGTTCGTGTAAAAACCACCCTCGTGATACGGGGTTGACATGACGCGGCGACTGGGGGCGCGCACGCGGCCCACCACCATCGCCGAACATGTACGTGTGTACAGTGTATGGTGTACCGTGCACAGTGTACACAGGAGAACAGCTGCCTTCCTCACCCTCTCTCTCTCCCACCCTCTCTCTCTCTCTCTCTCTCTCTCTCTCGGTCGCCCCCTCTCGCTCTTCCTCTCACCCTATTGTGCGCCACGAAATACGTCTGCCCACGCGATGACCTAACAGAGATCCTCGGGGCCTATCCTTGAAATCTTCTTCCACGTCAAGATTCTACTCGCCCTCTCGCCAATGTCTCTCCAGCATCCCTTATTGTTTCGAGACGGTCGCAGCCTCCCCCTAATTCGCTGCTTCCCGTCCCTATCGACGCCATCTCGACGAAACACCGATTCGCCGGTGTTCGAAAATCAAAACGTCGATCGGTGTTCGAAAACGGACTCGCCGATCTCCTCGGCCGGAAATGAAGAAGCCGGTTCAAAGCGATCAACGTTGCAGTTCTCAAAGTAGCACACCCCTCTCTCGTTCGTGTTCCCAAAATTCCTGCTTCCCCTCCGGTCGAGCAACTTCGAAACAGGGATCCTCGCGAGAAACCCGGAGGAACGTTTCTGAAAGGAGAAGAAAAGAATTAGCGGTATCAGTGTGTCCCCAGACCCCCTAAGTTAGCTGCGAAAGCCTCAAGAGACGCAACTGTACGATGCCGGCCCGTGGAAGCCTAAAATCTCTGAAAAGAGAATAATATCAAGATTCTGATGATGACCTTTGATGGCCGTGCGATCGTCTAGTGGCTAGGATCCCACGTTGTGTTAAACTTCTGATGAATCACTGTTGAATTTCTGGTTTTCCGCGTCCGCGTCCACGCGCGGAAAACGAGACGCGTGCCGTTTGAAAATCGAGAAGATAATTGGAAAAGCTGGCGCTTCGACCTTTACGAACGATGGACGGCTGGAGAGGTTATTTCCATTGCCGGAGCCGAACGGCGGAACAGCAGGACAGAAAATCCTCTTATCGCGGCGCGTTTCGCTTGTTGGCCCGTTGCGACGAGCTCTCTCGCAGTCTCTCTCGCCCCCGTCGAGACATTTCCCAGCGAATTTCATCGCTGTCTGGTGCACGCGGGGTCGAGAAGGTCGACGGCGGTTCCGAGGGGTAGCAGCCTACTCGACGCAAATACGTTTACCATTCCGAGTTCGATTCCAAAAAGGTCTTTCCCCGAGAATAATGTCTCGGCCCGACTTTCACCTCGACGGTCACGGCTGAGGATTTTTTAAAAGAATCCTTTAATATTAATGGCGACAGCAACAACTCACCCTCAATAAGAAAATCTAATAATCTCCTCCGGGATTATACTTCCATTTGGAACATCGCAATGATTGAGAAACCTATTAACTCGTGGACTGCCATGTCACCTATATGTGGGTGACGGAATTATTTTTCCAGGTTCTAAAATGAATTTTTACGTTAATATATTCATCGTACCAAATTCGATTAGGGTCTGTAAAATGCAAGAAAGTTGGAGGACTACTCAATGTCGTAGATTTAATTTCTTTCAATTTTTATTTCATTAAGTAACTTACTTTGATTTTATGGAATTTTTGAGGCTTCTAGTGTGGCGGCCAAAGTGTTAATAGGCTTCCGGTAGATAAAGTGTTAACAAGAGATACAAACTTTTCTTGAAACGAGTCTCTCGTGGCTCGAAATCAAGAAGCGTTCAACGAATTTGTCATTTGTTTGTGATTTGTTGCATTGAGTAGACGAACTTCAAAATTCCAGGGAAACACAAATTTAACCCTTCGCACTCGAAGCCATTTTAGCTCTAAAACGAAACAACATGTCCTCCGACCTAGATCTTTTCCATGAGCTCTGTCCACTTGAATATCTCGATTATCTGAAACAATACGAGAAAATGTTAGCTACAGAAATTGTAGGGTTTACTAAAAAGTTTGTTTTAGACTTCAAAATAAGAATAGTGGTCTTCTTGCCGGGAATCTTTTCCATCAGCTCTGTCCACTTGAACATCTCGGTCATCTGAAACAATACGAGAAAATGTTAGCTACAGAAATTGTAGGGTTTACTAAAAAGTTTGTTTTAGACTTCAAAATAAGAATAGTGGTCTTCTTGCCGGGAATCTTTTCCATGATCTCTGTCCACTTGAATATCTCGGTTATCTGAAACAATACGAGAAAATGTTAGCTACAGAAATTGTAGGGTTTACTAAAAAGTTTGTTTTAGACTTCCAAATAAGAATAGTGGTCTTCTTGTCGAGAATCTTTTCCACAAGCTCTGTCCACTTGAACATCTCGGTTATCTAAAACAATACGAGAAAATGTTAGCTACAGAAATTGTAGGGTTTACTAAAAAGTTTGTTTTAGACTTCACAATAAGAATAGTGGTCTTCTTGCCGGGAATCTTTTCCATGATCTCTGTCCACTTGACTATCTCGGTTATCTAAAACAATACGAGAAAATGTTAGTTACAGAAATTGTAGGGTTTACTACAAAGTTTGTTTTAGATTTCAAAATAATTGATTACCTATGGGAGTTCCTCTAATATTTCGTCGAGTTTGCACCGTTCGAGAGCCTATTACTATCCTGCCGCTGAAACCGAAAACCGAGGATTTCCGTATGCGGTGCCCGCTTCTGGCTTCAGCTTCTCTCCTTATCCTGTTCTCTTGTTCAGCCTCCGCAACAGGCCGGACGCCCACGCAGCGTCGTCCCTCGTTACGCCCACGGGCAACCCCATCCGTCGCGACGCCCACGCGTTCTCCTTTCCACCGGGGAAGAGGAACGGAGTATAGCGACGACGTAAACTTTTTTCATCCTTTCCCATCCTTTGTGCGTCGCTCCTTCCCGGTGACGTGAAACGTCCGACGTTGTTACGTCGCGCGTAATATTTCTCGTCACCGGGGCGAGCCATCCTTCGGAACATTATTCTAAACGCTCACGACGCACAGAGTGGTCCGGATCGGAAAAGTAAGTGACATTTCCAAAAACGAACTTATTCCCGTATCGATATCTAATCAACGAACATTGTTTCTCAACCCTTAGCACTCGAATGGCGACTGTAAGGCTGTATCATTATTCAAAATAGTTTCTACATTATTCAATTTATTTGTACTTCTTAAATTACTGTAAACATTTCAGTGTTACACCAGTGAATTGCAGCATCTTCGTACGTATAATATGTGAATATATATGTGGAAGGGAAATGTTCTAGACCGGAAGAAATGTTTTGTTTTGGAGTTGAAATAGCTTCGAGTGCAAACGGTTAAATGTCCATGGACCTCGAAAATGAAAAAATTAGTACATTTTAATCGGTATTACGGTTGTAATAAACATTGAAACTGGGACGTTTCAAGGACAGCATTTTTCGCCACAAAAATTGTTTCTCTTTAATGAGATATTCTGATGCTCCTATTTAATATTTTCTCTCGACTTTTTTCTCAATTGAAGAGCAGACTTTTGCGATGAAAAGTCTTGTTTTTTAATAGCAATTCGTGCACGTATTCTATTGAAGAAATAATGTTGGATATAGTAGGAAAAATTTGGAAAATTGTCTATTAAGTACAAAGAAAATTAGAAATTTAGATGAAGAAGCTGCAGAATTAATAATTACGCAAGATAAAGTATGTAATAACAAAGTAAATATTACTAAAATAATTCATTGATTTTCTTCCATCCATTTTTAACACGATAATATATTATCGAGCTCCAATTTCGTGTCGATATCTCTCACGGTTCAGAAGTTCTATTCAAATGCCACTAATTTTTCTGAGTCAACTCGTCCTCCCGCGCGTCTTATCTTGAAATCTTTCGACACCTCGCCGTCCGGATATGTAATTGGATTCTGGGTAGCTCGGAAGCTTGGAAATTATCTTCTAATCTGCGGAACGCAATTCCGAGATTGCGTCAGTGGAAGCAACCTGTCCGCGATTCGAAATTATTCTTGCGCGACTCAATTCTTCGGCGACGGATCGTGGACCTTTACAAATTCATGGCATAATCACCGGTAGACGTGAAAACAGGCGATGAAAATTGAAACGGGCACTATGTCTGCAGGAACTGAACGTCCTTGAATTACGTCGACGCCGCGTCTTATCTTGAAGAAGTCTTTCGACACCTCGCCGTCCGGATATGTAATTGGATTCTGGGTAGCTCGGAAGCTCGGAAATTTTCTTCTAATCTGCGAAACGCAATTCCGAGATTGCGTCATTGGAAGCAACCTGTCCGCGATTCGAAATTATTCTTGCGCGACTCAATTCTTCGGCAACGAATCGTGGACCTTCACAAAATTATGGCATAATCGCCGGTAGACGTGAAAACGGGCGATGAAAATTGAAACGTGCGCTATGTCTGCAGGAACAGAACGTCCCTGAATTGCGTCGACGCCGCGTCCTTCTCGAGGTAACCGTGTTTCGAATGAATTTGTAATTAACGGGAATCGAATAGCTCGAGGAAACTGAGCGCATTCGAGGGCGTGTCGTATCTATCGCCGCTGCTGCGCTTTAATCCGATTACGATCTACCCGGCAGCCACCGTTTCGAAATGGTGAAACGGCTGGATGCACGAAGGAAAAGAATTCGGACGCCCGTTGATGAGCGATTAGGCACTCGAAATTCGAGATGCAACGCACCGCAGTGATTCACCTGTTTCAGGGTTCGTTTGCAAAGAATCCGAACAAACCAACCATCGATAAAGATCGAGATTGTTCGCCGGAAAATCTGCTATTCGGAAACTGTCTAGGACTCGCGCACGGTCCAGCAAATACGAAATAGAATGAGACGTTCGCGTCGCAGATTGCGATCGTAAATCTGTTGAAGCGTTGAAGCAACATCGCGCAACTTGTTGCCTCCTTCTTTCGCTCTACGAGGGAGAAAAGTTGCTCTCGATGTTGCTTCGGCGTAGACGCAACTTCCGAAGCTGGTTATCGATGCTCGGAACTTTGAACTCGGAACTTCGACTCGTAGAACAGAAAAAATTGCACGCTCGAGCGGAAAGACGCGACCGCGATCGAATCTGAACCAGCCTGTGCTCCGTGCCGCCGGACAAAAATGCTTTCAACCCCTTCGAAATTTAATGCAGCACGGCGGGACGCGGCAGCTAATAATGCCGCTAAAAAGATAATCAACTTGGCCTGGGGATAGTGCACGCTGAAAATTGCAGCTCGCACGGACGCCGGTGTGCAGAGCCTTTTCCATTTCCAGGGACTTTTCCAATTTTTGCCAGGAATTCGGGGAAAACGTGAAATTGGCTATTTAGAATCGCGTGTCTCTCCTCCTTGACCTTGGATTCAACTTCGGTTACTCTCTACCCTTTTGCAAGGGTCGTGTCCGGTGGTTCGACCGCTCATGAATAAGACAAATAAAACTTCAACTAAAGAATTAGTATGAACTATTACAGTTTTGTCCTAAAAAGGAAGAAATTTCCCAAGGTCTCGCAAGCATTGCAGCTACTAGCTTCATCAGGGGGTCAGAAGACACACACTAAGGTTGACTTCATGGCAGGAGTGACGACGCATTAGCTAGAAAATATGAAGAAGAATAGAGGATTAAATTACAACGTAGAGACTCTTAAATCAACATCCTATTGAAACAATGCACTGTCCGTCTTATAAAAGGGAACCAATCCTTCAAAGATCAATCATTCTGTGGTAGAGTTCGGTCCAGTGCATTGAATAAATGAATAATTTAGTTCAGTTTCTTTGAAAATAAGAATACAAGTTATTTAAACAATCCTCAATTACTTTCTCCTTGTAGCCGGTGAACGCAGGTAGGTTCGAAACTGCGTCCTATCCCGTAAAAATCATAATCCGTCCCACCTGGGACGTGACGCAAGCTTTTCGCTCTGCACGTCGGTCTTAGCCACCCAAAATCGATTAGGATCAAGCATCCATAATTGTAGATTTTGCTCTCGATTAAATTCAGCGGCGAGGGTGGTCGCGGACCGCGTCGACCGTAAATTTATGTCCACGGCGAAGCTCTTTTTCTCGGCTTCTTTTCTGCTTCGCGGAACAAAGAGGCGACAAAATGTTGCTAGACGTTGCTTCAACGTGTGACATAGCTCGACGCGTAAACAGAGCTTTTCCGGGAACGCTACCGTGTGGCGTCTTTCCGCGTCACGGCCGCACGGACAGTCAATGAAGTGTGAAGAGAAAACGGAAGACGACAAGAGGGGTAGGCTGGGTTCGTGACGCTCGTCCCGTCCCACCGCCCTGCGTCGCTTCCGGTAAAACGGTGAGAGTTAATTTACGCGTCGTCGCAGCCCCATTAATCCTCGCGCGCGCGAGATATCGCCGAACAGGAGGATCGGGAGGACCGGGATGAACCTCCGTCGCCCGGTAATTGCGCAAGAGTCCCGTGAAATAATATAATCCGACGTGCTCGACGAGCTCGACGTGCTCCAACGTGCTCCAACGTGCTCGACGTACCGAAGGTTGGATCTCTCTCTCTCTCTCTCCTCTCTCCTCTCTTCGCTCTCGCAACATCCCCCTCTCTTTAGCCACCATTGACGTCATCCGTTGATTCTGGGAACGACGAATCCCCGTAGCTTCGAGGACCTGCCGAGAGAGGGGATGTACACACCGCGCGGTGTCGTCACAGCGGAGGGAGAAAGGAGGAACCAGGGATGTTCAAGGATGTTCCATCGACGGGTCCTGGACCAAGGGATCGTCCTCTTCCACGTAACATTCCCGTGTCTGGATCGCAGAACCGAAACCTTGCAAATCCGATTCATTTGATCTTCGAATCCAGGCTCGACGGGTTTCGTTCGTTCTTTCTACGGAATCAACAATCTCATACTTCGCTGCGCTATGAATCAATCTCGCCGATAAGATACTCCTCGCAAACCACGCTTACGTTGCGAAGTGTAACCCGTGGAAATGACAATGATGTAGGTAAAAGCATGCGAGCAAGTCGTTCCACAAGAGTGAACGTTCGCGGGAATTAATTTTGAGGTTAGAAGGGGAACAACTGGAAAATACAGTACAGCAAAATGCAGGCTGTCGAACGGCTTGCGACCGTTGCAACGCCGTGCCTCGTCTATAAATAAAAATCCGCATGAATTCCTTAAATCGATCGATCCGTTAATTATTTAGTTTGAGGTTAAGCGGGTACATAAATACGTACTTGTGAATGCATTTTGTTTGGTAAGCGTTGCGTCGGTAGTCAGTAGTACAAGTCTGCGTTGGACCAGGCATTTCGGTTCGTCGATACTGCCCTGGCAGGCGGAAACCGTTGCCAGTCGAGGGAGCAGGATATCCCGGAGGAATAATAGATCAATGTTTCGGCCTGTATAGTAAGGCAAGGGACGCCTGTTGATATAAAACGGGAGTAACTTCATTCATGAGGATAGCTGAACGCGAACACGTTGCGCCATTTCGAAATTTCCCCGACGACTCGATTCCAATGAAATGGTACTTCGAGTGCCGAGTCGTTTTCCAAGAAGTTCGTAACCCCCAGCTTTTCCGGCAGCAATTATCGAATATCGAGTCCACGTTATTCACATTGCGAATGTTATAGTATGTGTAAAAACTTCACCGAACAAATAATGGATTGTTTTTCTATGTAGATATACATACATTTGTTTACCTTGGTACACGATGGAATCGGAGGCACAAAATCACGGGATTTATCGATATCTCTAAATTTTTGAAATGCTCCAAATTTTTCGCAGATTTCCATGGGCGATTGATCTCAATTTAATTGTATTTTCCGTTTTGACGAACGTGAAGAGCCGATGGGTTGTCAGAAATTCCGGTTTTCTGCGTGCGATTGCGAACTTTTGTAACCGATTGCACTACTACTATACTGTGAAAAAGGCGGGGAAAACAAACGAGTTCGAAAGACTGCCAAAATGGTAGACGCGAAAAGGAATAGTGCTGACCCCTAGTCTAATTGTTAGCCTGGACCAGAACCTGCATCGTCTTTTCAGCCTGGACCAGAACCTGCATCATTAGCAGCGGACTCCTAATAATACCAGAGTGAATGCTACTTTTATGTTAAAAAAGGCTCTTCTATGTAGGCTCTGATCCAGCCTGAAAGATGATGCAGGTGTTAATACAGGCTAAAAAGATGATGCAGGTTCTGTTCCAGGCTAAAAAGTTGATGCAGGTTCTGTTCCAGGCTAAAAAGATGGTTCGTGTTCTGGCCCAGGCTAAAAAGTTGATGCAGGTTCTGTTCCAGGCTAGAAAGACGATGCTGAAAAGTGGGGACACTAAACAACGAGGGTGAGCACTCTCATTTCCTCTCTGCAGCGATAGTGATCATATGTGGGACTGTTGTTTCACGCATGCGCGGAAATACTCGTCCGTATATCATGACTGGCGCCGCGCCGGTTGAAATTGAAACAAGATGACAGCGTCGGAGACATTTCCTGTTACCGAAGGTTATACTTTGTAAATATACAATACGGTTGTCGAGCTGTCGTCGTGGAGGCTACACGGACAACTCTCACACCGAAGAAACGATCGAATCGGGCCCGACTAATCAACATTTAAGATAACCGTTTTAGTAACAAGACGAGTGGAGGAGATATACGTAGAAAAATGGCGAAGCAATCGTACAGTATTGTCGTATATTACGCGAAAAAAGAAAGAGGCATGTGTGGCTATTGCAAAAACTCCAACATGAGCTTCAGTTCTGGCAAGTATAAGCATCGGTGATTTCGTTTTGTTTAGAACTCCGACGATTGTTCGTATTTCGAATACGCACGGTCGCATCGTTTCGTTGAAGTCTGCTCCATAGGTTAAGTTGCTTTCGTGACAGGTCACAAGTTACGCATATGTGGGATTCGTTGATATGTCGGAGGATGTCTAATTAAAAGAATTAATATAGTCTACGCGTGGTCCTTCCTATTCCGAGGTTGACGCATTTCAGGCATGCAGGCAGTCATCATGGAAGTTCAAGATTACCAAGCTCTGATAGACAGAGGCTGGAGAAGAAGCGCTTGTTACTGCTACAAACCGTGCATGGACCAAATTTGTTGTCCCTCGTACACTATCAAGTGAGCATACCACAGTTATACTTATCGATTTTCGACCGGCTGCTAGAATTTAAACGGAATGTCTGTAATACCCTGTGCTCCGATGGACCTGAGTCTATTCTCGTCGACAAAATAAACATTCACGTAAGATCCGTAATTGTGTACCGTAGATGCGAAGCATTGAATTTTAAAATCACAAAGTCGCAGAAGAAGATCTTGAAGAGAATGGGAAAATTCCTAAGAAACGAGTTACAAAAGGATGATTTGATGGACACGAGCGAAGAAGAACGAGACAATACGGGTACGGGCGTCGTTGGTTTCAGATCTCCAAACGATGATTTACGGTTGTCTAATAGCTTCTGCGTTTTACTATATAGAAATGGGTCACTTTCCTCGCTACGGTAAACAGCTGGAAGAAGATACTCCCGAGATAAAAGTCAAGGCTGTGGACGACGAAATTATCTCCAGATTACAGCCTGCGAACTCGGAGAAAGGCGCGATATCAGACCCAGGAACGCAGCAAAAGCAGCCGGAAAGTATACCGCGATCAGCAAATCAGAACGAGAACTGCCAAGCAGCCTCGAGAAGCTTAGAATCTGTAGAAATGAATCCGACCAGAGGACCGTGTAAAAAAGCGAAACTTTTACGTATAGAACGCAAACAAAATAAATTGTTGGCTCAAGGGAAAACTCAAGCGGAAATAGACGCTATGTTCAAAAAAGATAAACAGCAGAACCAGGGGAAAAGCTTGGAGGAGCTGTTCGATGAAATGTTGAGTGGAACGAATAGGCTGGAGGTAGGGCAATTAGTACATGGTTCCTCGATTATTTTAGTTCGGTATTACACATATATCATAAGTTGGTCCTCTTTTCTCCAATTTTTTTCATCCAGAAGAAAAAGTTAGTTTCGAATGTTGGAAGAGTGCGATGTTAGATGAGAAAAAACTATATTTCGTATCATTTTCTTTCCTTAAGCTATAGTTCAGTTGTAGTAATTTGTTACGAGGATTAGTTTGATCGCTTGGTGTTCGAATAAATGTATGTTAAATTTTTGCACCTTTGCAAGCTCAAGCTAGTTCGAACTACGCCAATGAGCTCCGAATACCTAGATACCGCAAAAGAGTCGTTCGAGGTATTCAAAAAATATCAGACAACGATACACGGAGTTCCAGAGCAGAAAGTTACAGAGAAACGATATATGGGATTTCTCGTGAAGTCACCTTTACAGGTAATTTCATCATCTCCGATATCTTTTCGTCGATTGGCTATACCCGAAATTTCTGTTGATCGATTCGCTGTCGCGCGCACGACGTCTAATATCATACATAATTCTAACCGAAACCCCCATAAAAAAAAAAAGAAAAAAAGAAGAAAAACCAATGCTAGCAATACACGATTGGAGCAAAGTGGACCGTTTTACGATTTATGTCGTACGTTTATTAAACGATCGCCTTTTCTGTTAGATCAAATCGGTCAGAGTAAAGTCTGACGAATTTCTTGAATCGTTCGACGCGAGTGCAGACCTTTACAAAAAATATCAGATGGCTATCCATGGGGAGTCAGCAGAGGAATGCGATAAAAAGACATTCCTCTACTTTTTTGTACAGCATCCTTTAGAGGTACACTTTGTATTCAACCACAGTTTCATTATCTCGTTCGAGCTACGATAAGAGACTTCGATGCACGAAGTATAAATTTAAACTCGTATAAATTATGTATGATATTACCGTGATATTCTTATCGTTCATGTTTTTGTCGCTGTTGTTGTTGTTGTTGTTGCTATTGTTTTTGTCCGTTTGCGATCCCACGTAGCGATGGTTAACGCTTTACATGTTGTTGCTGTTGATAAACCAGTATCAATCATGAGAAATCCTTAACCGTGAAACGTTATTCGAAAAACTATTGAACACTCACTAGGCGACGTGTTGATCCTCTATGTGTTTGCCGGTTTAAGCCATGGACACCGGAGAATGGACCACCGTGCGGCTACGGTGCGTTTCACGAACAATACTGGCTCGACAACGAGCTGATAGCCGTCGGAGTGATAGACATTTTACCGTTTTGCGTCTCGAGCGTGTATTTCTTCTACGATCCGGCATACTCGTTTCTATCCCTCGGAACGCTTAGGTCAGTATCCCACTCGCAATAAAATCTCCTCCTCGTGCAACTTTACGTCCGCCTTGTTGTTGTGCAGCTCCCTGCGAGAAGTTTACCTCACCAGGCAACTGAACAAATCGGCGAAGGATTTGCAATATTATTACATGGGATTCTACATACACTCGTGCCCGAAGATGCGATACAAGGCGAGAATGAAGCCGTCCAAGTTGCTGTGCCCCGAGACTTACGAGTGGTTCGACATCGATCCCTGCATCAAAAAGCTGGACAGAGAGAAATATTGCCGGTTCAACGAAAATCTCGATGCCATCGATCAAGATACCGTTGTCGATACCGATAAGGTACAACGCTTAGCACTCGAACGGCGACTGTAAAATATTTTTCACATTATTAAATTTGTTTGTATTTGATATATTACCAAACATTTCGGTATTGTGCGAGTAGATTGCACCATTTTTGTATGTACAACATGAAAAAAGATAGATATAACATGATAAAGAGAAATATTCTAGGTGGGAAGAAATATTTGGTTTTGGAGTTAAAATAGCTTCGAGTGCAAACGGTTAAACCAGCCCTCTCGATCAATTGTTGCGAACGATTTTGAGAACGATTTTGTATTTGTGTTATAAACGGAAACTATTGCACCTACGAGTTCCGATCAATTTCCTTCATTTAATCGATCGTTCGTTTCCAGGTACTGGTTTTGTATCGGCAAACAGCGATGCCGTTCAGGATCTACAGAGAACGAGTTCAGCAGCCGATAGCGGAACAGGAAGAAGAGAAGAAGGAGGTCGAAGAGTACGCGACTCTGGTCGGAATGAAGTGTGCTCAACGCATGTTGCTTTACCGTACTTAAGTCAGCGATACGAAAAAGAAAAAAAAAGAAAAAAAAAGAAAGAAAGAGAGATATAGAGTGAGTGAACATATTTTTCCTTGTATTAATTTCTCCGATGCAGACTGCCAGTTTCAACAAGTGTGTCACGCGTGCTGCAGATTTTTATGCATTTATAGCAATCGCTACCGAGTATAGTTTCGATCGGTCGGTCGTTAGAAATACGAATTCGCGCGAACGTTTGCGGATTCAGTGTCGACCAGCGAGGCAAGACGGAACGCTGTAGCGGTCTCGAATAAAGTATTTGCGACGATTCATGTATAGAACGCTAATAAAAAATTTTACCGAAACTTTCGCTCGTTCCACAGAAAATATTTCCAACCGTCGAATCTGATAAAAATTCGAACTTGTTTGTACGAGGAAACGCGTAGCATAGTCTGTCCAACGGGATGATGCAGAGGAAAATTTTACCGAAACTTTCGCTCGTTTCATAGAAAATATTTTCAACCGTCGAATCTGATAAAAATTCGAACTTGTTTGTACGAGGAAACGCGTAGCATAGTCTGTCCAACGAGATGATGAAGATAAAATTGAACTCTGTCGCTCTAGAGTATCAATGTTCGCTATCGCATACGGTGCTAGGTAGGGTTTTGATTCGTCGACAAAGAGGAAAGAAGCAGATACGATTAAAAACATACTTTATTAATCCATATTGTAAAAATCCGACAATCGCTCGTATTAGGAAAACCATTCGGAACGAGATCGCGTGTAAAATTAAACCGTTTCATTTGGCATAGGTAGTTGTCGCCGTGCGAACAACGTGTCTTGTACTATAAAATTTCGCGCTTATGCGAGGTACGCGTGGGCGACGGTGATTGCGTTCCAAACAGGCAAAATGTTTCACACCGAGAGAATCCGGGCCAGCGGGTGAAAGTTCATTTGATCATGGTCGTCGTGGTGGTTGTAGGCCGTGGCGAGTTATGGGGCCTCGGGCTTCGTTTAGGCGACGCCGAGAGCATGCTTCGACGTCGTGGGTCTACTTCCTCCGTTCCGCGTCGTCATCGTCGCGTATCTCGTTCCAACTCTGGATATTTCCGCTGCCGCCGACGAGGAAGACCACCATGCAGACGATGCACACGGCCGCACCGATCCAGAACAGAATCTGCCACTTCTCTATCGGATTCTAGAACGGACAAGCACTGTCAACTGCGAACCCCGACGGCGACCAGCGTCTCGAGCGTGTTTGACAATCACAATCGTTTACACGTCAACATTCCAGACATCGCTTACAATTCACAGATGTCCGTTCGTTCCAAGAGTACTCTACAATCTAATACAGTTTTTGTAGTACTAAACAATTTCTCTGCTACTGAAAAATAGTACTCGTGGATCGACCGACTGATAGCACTGTACAACACCAAAATTGTTTTGCAATAACTGTTCGCTGATTCTTATACACTTTGTCATTCTAAAACCAAATCCGAAAGCAGTTTTCCCGTTTTTCAATAATAAGTGTCCAACAGTATTCAGCAAGCATCGCATATAAGTCTTTTCTTTTGTGTAACGTTTTTCCACCGGTGAAATATCTTCATGAAAGACTAATGCTGGAATTGTATTCCTTGTTTTCTACATCTATGTGTTAATTATGTACTTAAATCGATACGAATAGTCCCATTTACGTCGTGTTTGGACTTATTTTAATCGGAAGAAGTATTACAATGCGGTCAATTTTCTTTATTAAGCATTTCTACAAGTAAATGTGAATATAACTCGTATTTTTATAATTTTGTGTAATGATTGGCACACAAAAAGACAAAAAAAAATGTATGTAATTTAGCAGAGTAAGCAAAGACATACGGCCCTGGCAAGTCGTGAAAATGGCCGTCAAATATTAGGTCTACCGGAAAGTTCTGTCCGATAATTGTCACTTCAAGTTTCAATCCATATTCACATGTTGATTTGAGATATATATGATTATCTTTCTCTTCTCTCTCTTTATCTCTCTCTAAGTATATTCTACAATAAATATTATTAAACGTATGAAAATTGTGTTATTTTCTTTCAATTCAAAAACGGACAGAACTTTCCGGTAGACCTAATATTTTTCGCGAATGGTTTCTTTACCAGAAATATGTGTAGAAAGGATTTTTCACATAAATACAAAAATAGAGCGTACAAAGTACCCGCGTCGGAACATTTTCAAACAACCATTTACAACTATTAGGAACTACATAAAAATATAATTAGCTATACGAATAAGTAGAGGAGAGTCCCCTCTCTATCTCTCGACTCAAATTTGTACTTTCTCGCGTGTTTAGCTTTTGCGTGACACGTCATTATCGATCAGAATCATGCATTTGTACAAAAACCAAAATGTTTCTCGAGAACGTTGCGCGACGGAGCAAATTCTGCTTTCGTTTATGATCTTAGAATGACAAAACTCGAAGAAAGTTTTATTTCGTTGGACAGTACAGATAGACCAAACATACAGCTGTTTTAGAGCGCTAAAGGTTTAGAGTTTACCGATGACCAAGCGTTATGCCCCCAGTCACCGCGTGCTATGCAACGGATGAAAGCGGCGATGAAGCATCGTGCGATAGGCGTTAGGCGTGTGCATGAAAGCATGGGTGCGACTTGTAGGTACTTCTCGTACTATAAACGATTCGAGATATAGAAACGAGCGGTACCCACGAGACGAAGCCAGCGTCGACGGTCTGGACAGCCGTGGGGGAGGAGGAGGAACCACGAAAAGCGCAATTTTCGTTTTCGTCCAAGCCCAGCCCAAAATCAATTGTCCCGTGTGCCACACGTTTGCTCGTTTCGGGACGGGACATGCTCCGGATGCAAGGCGCACACAATTCCCCAGTACTGCCCGTACTATGAATTACGCAACACAGTACAAGGCTGTACAGAGGTCTCGAGTACGCCAACAGAACACCAAGAAGCGTTTGCAAACATGATTCGCGTCGTACCTCCACCGTATTCGTCGTTCATAGTCATTCTCGAAATTTTCGAGTCAATCCGTTTTAACACTTAGAACGACCGAGCAATAAATGCGACCGACGTGTATATTGGTTTGTAACACAGTGACAAGACTTCGTACAACTTTTTATATTGTAATATGTTCTTCGATGAAGAGATTGTTTAAAAGTATTTCTGATCAAAACATTTTTATAATTTCAGTAATTGTGAGAGACAAAATTAGGAACCGGTCGTTTCGAATGCTCCGGTCGTTCTGGTGTTGAAGAGGACACGATTATCAACCCTTCGCACTCGTCGCTGTTTTCATTCTGATACAATATTTTGATTTTGTTCATACGAAACTGATCCTAGATTTCTATATATAATATTTAACCCTCTGCGCTCAGAATTTTATAACCATTTGGACATGAAATAATGTCGATAATGCAGACAATTAGATAACTAATGTAGAGACTCTAGTGCTTAGGGAGTGCCAAGAGTTAAATGTTTAGTAGTCTATTGAGATGGAAATTTTATAATGTAACAAATATTCTGTAATATTTTTCGTAATTTCTTTAAAATAATGCCACAACAATTTCTAACAACAACTGCTTCAGAGTAATCGCTCGAGTGCCAAGGGTTAACCCTTTGCACACGACACTATTTTCAGTGTAAAACTAAATATTTCTTCCCTCTTACAATATTTTCATTTCATTCATACGAAACTGATCTTATCTCTACAAATAATATTCAAACGACTAGCAATCTCTTAAATAGAAATATTGTAATATTTTTCGCAATTTCTTTGAAATAATACCGCAACAATTTATAGCGGTGCTTCGGAGTCACCGCTCGAGTGCTAAGGGTTAAATGTTCAGCAGTCTATTTTTTCTATTTTTCGTAATTTCTTTGAAGTGATGCCACAACAATTTTCAGCGGTGCTTCGCGACTCGAGTGCCAAGGGTTAAGAAACCGCGTTACAAAAATTTTGTTAGATTTCGTACATCGAGAACCGCAATCGTCCGAAAGACGATGTTGCAAAACTTTCGAGACGGCACACAACGATTATTCGAACGAGGCGTAAAAAAGCGGTAAGCGGCGAACGAATTAAAGCAACAAGCGGTACACCATTTGCCACAGCTGGTTGGAAGAGAAAAGAGGATACTCACCCCGTGCTTTCCGGCAATCTCTTCGACCAGCGGCGAAATGATCATGCCGGACGTGCAGCCGATCGTGTTCATCAAGCCGTAGATGAAACCGGCGAAGTTCGGCGAGAGGTCCTGGTTGTTCTGGAGATTCGATATGGCGGCGGCGCCGTTGAATCCTAGGGCGAACACCAGGAACACGTTCGCCAGGAACAATCGACAGCCGACGTAGCCGACCAGGATCAGGAAGATGCCGGGAATGAAGTGAGCTGAAACACGCGACGAGTATACATCATTCTCGTAGTAACAATTAATTAACACATTGGCTGACCGGTCACGAGTTTTAACTCGTGTTTTCGTGGCCGAACCCGGAGTCCACTGGTAGCTATCAATTCTAGGCTCAGGAGCTGATTATAAATTGATCATTTGAATGTAGCGAAGATAATCTATTAACCCTTTGCACTCGAAGCTATTTTAACTCCAAAACGAAACATTTCTTCCTTAATTTATTCAATCCAAACAAATTTAATAATGTAAAAAGTATATTGAATAATGATATAGCAATTTTTAGTGGCGCCTATAGTCTTTCAATCTTAAAGAGTTTAAATGCCTCCTGTTTGAAATTTCCCCTGCTCATTTTTACGTGGTAAATTTTCAGAAAAGTTGCCGGTCAGCGATGCGTTGATCTTGTGAAATGCGACGAATGGAAGAAGAGGTTGGGAGGAAACTTACAGAAAACTGTGGCGGTTTTTCTGAGCACGGTGATGCTGCATAGCTGTCTGCGCTTGGCGACGTCGCCGGCCCAGCTGAAGAAGAAGCCGAATAACAACCTGCAGGCCCACGGCACGCTCGCAGCGGCGCCGCCCTTCGTAAGCTGGAAGCCCAGCGCTTTCGTCAGATAGAGCATCATCGAGTTCTGGTAGAAGAACAGCAGGAACATGTTGCCGAAGTGGCAACAGATCAGGCTGAGGAACGGGATCGAGGTCATGATCGCCTTGATGGGCGTTTCCTTCAGCGTCGGTTTCTTCGCCCTGACCGTTCCCGCTTGTGCCCTGAAAAAACGACCGGATAAAGTTCTTCAAGAACGTTTCTACGGGTAAGCACGTTAAAACGTGTGGATGCACCTACTGTAGAATGTACTGCTTCTCCTCGTCGGTGATGCCAGGATGCTCGGCGGGCGAGTCGAAGGTGAGAACCGCCCAGAACGCGATCCACACCATCATCAGAAGCGAGGGAATGTACCAGGCGTTCTCCCACTTGGCCTGTTCCGCGATCGCGGCCACCATGGGGTAGGTCAGGATGGTGCCGAAGGTGCCGCCGAGCAGGGACCAGACGAACCTGGACTTCTCGTCGGGCGGGGACCATTGAGCGACCAGAGAATGGCATGCCGGAAAGGTGACACCCCCCGCCATACCTATAACCACCCTGGTCAGCAGGAGAACCACCCAGTGCAACTGCGCCAAGATCGGACTGAGCAGGGAGACGATGCAGGCGACCACCGAGGTCCACAGGATCGCGTGTTTCGGCCCCCATCGAACCGCCATCAGCCCTCCCAAGAAATTCCCAGGAACGTTCCCGTAGCTGTAGGCGGCTATCAGCTGACCCCTGACCTCCGGCTTCCAGTCGAACGGCCTTCCGTCGACCAACACGACCTTCGACGGTCTGACGTCGTCGTCGTCGGCGGCTTGTCGCGGAGAACGGGCGGCCGCGGCCGCGGCCTCCTCCGCGGCTCGTATCCGCTCGGACAAGATGTAGTCCTCGAGCTCCGCCCCTGGATCCAGGAATGATATAGCGCGACGCAAACGAGAGTCCCCGAAGCAAGCACCGCCGGTCACGTTATCGCCTTTCCCCTTGATCATCGGCACCGCCAGGATCGGCATCTGCAGACGACACATGTAATTTGTCCAGCAGGCGGAGAACATCATCACCGCGATCACCACGCGCATCGGGATCCATCCTGAAAACAGACCGCTCCGGTGAGATCGACGCTTGCACAGGCGAGCATGCTCGATGCTGTTCTATTAATGTACGCGCAACCTGTAGACCTACTCCGGATTTCTTCGTCTAGCATAGATTGCTAGGCACAGAAGCTAACTATAAATTGATCATTTTGATGCAGCGAAAGTAATCTATTAATAATATTGAAGTCTTTCAATCTTAATGTCTTTCAATCTTGAAGAGTTTAAATGCCCCCCTTTTGAATTTTCCCCTCCTCATTTTATCGTGAATACATCAAACCCGGAGTCTACTCGTAGGTATCAAAAATTGATAATTTTAATATACAGTGAAAATAGTCTATTAACCCTTTGCACTCGAAGTTATTTTAACTCCATTTTCCTACGAAAATGGTGGAATTTACAAGTGCAATACTGAAATTTTTAGTGATTTATTCTATCCAAACAAATTCAATAATGTAAAAGGTATATTGAATAATGATATAGCAATTGTTAGTGGTGCCTTCTAGTCGCCATTCGAGTGCTAACGGTTAATAACCTTGAAGTCTTTCAATGTTAAAGAGTTTAAATGCCCCCCGTTTGAAATTTCCCCTACTCATTTTTATCGTAAACAAATCAAACCCGGAGTCTGCTCGTTGGCATCAAATTTTCGCAACTTTCAAGAAATCTCTATTTATCTACACTATATCTGTTATAAATCTCTATCTATCTCTCCCGTTTCGAAATACATTGGTACCGAAATGTTCGGAAAAAATTACGTTTTTTATAGAGTTTCCGTTGACCAAATTCTTATAGAATTCTGCGATAAATCGTGCACCGCTACCGATCGATTGATGTCAAATTATCTCTTTGTGGAAAGCGTTCGGACAATAAATATGTAAACGTTTCAGTTCGATCGTTGCGAACCGGGTGGACTGGAAGCCCTCGTGCGTCTCAGAGCTGCAGAGCTTACTTAACAATTTCCATATCACGGAATCCGGACTGGAGAAAAACTCCTTGAACTCAGCAAGACGTTCCCGGAAAGTACTCATAGTGAAAAAACAGACTGGTTGCCGGAATCAACGAAATTAGTCGGCGCGACGTACCGACCAGGAGCACGCGATTGCCATACCAACTGTTCGATGTTTCTCGAGCTCTACGAATTCGACTGTTTGAAATTACAATTTGAATTTCTCCGGTTATGCGTTCAAGTCGCTAATTTCCTCTACTAGTGATATACGCGTATCCGCGCGAAGATGTGTACGTATGTTATTACGGTAGATTTCCATGGTCGAGACCGAGGATGGAAAAACTCTAGCTCGCGGCTGGGAAAGCTGTTCTTACATTTTACAACAATTTTAACCCTTTGAACTCGAAGCCACTCTAAAACGAAATATTTCTTCCGACCTAGAATATTTCCCTTCTATATATATTTTTCCATATTATACATACGAAAATGTTTCTCGTACAATACCGAAATTGTTTACCGACGAAAACAACGAACAAGAGGAGGAATGCTTTCTAAGGCTAGTCGAGTGGCTTTCGACCGGAATACCCGATCGACTTTGTTCCGCAAGAACGATGCGTACCCGAAAATCGAGCACGAACATTCGAAACTAGTCCCGGCGTTCGAATACATCGGTTGAAACCGTGTACACACATAATCGTGGACTTTCCTGTAACGGTCTTCGAGTCTCCTATCCTGCCGGCACAACATCGTCGCAGCGCAATTACAAAAGAAAGTTCACGAGCACTTTCCATCCGCTCCAACGCTGTATTTACAAACGATCCGCGTGTAGCATTGTTCACGGAAATTATTGCCCGTCTCTAATGGCCGCGGTGCTACCGTTTCCCGTAACCTCGCGATCTCTTCGCGGTTTCCGTATTCAAATCTACGGAGAGAGTGAGAAAGAGAGGGAGAGAAAATTACCCGAAGAATTTCGTAGGAAAATTACCCGGAAATTTCGTAGAATCAAGATTAATTTTAAAACGACTTTGGAATTCGTCGAGCAATTTTAACTAGTTAACCGGTGGAGTTTAATTTGAAAAATCCCTCAGGGTACGGAATCGAAATCAAGCAATGACGAGGCCAAACGCGACTGTTATAAAATCCAAAGTCCCTGTAAACCTAAATCAGAAAGAATTACTTTTTTATTCCACAATGATTTAACACAATTCATTAACGTTAACTGCACTGCAATAGAGTTCCGGATTGACGAGTATACTCGTCAATCACAGTTCCCTGGTGAACACTAGGTTTACGGAGCATTAAAAGCGAGTATTTTACATGACTTGATAAAAATACGAAGAATGTGTCTATCCAAGTTTTCAGCAATTTTTTAAATAATATATACCTAAGGAAATAAGTTTCTCGAATAATTTCACATGGATGGATCGTCACAATCTCAATAATCCTAAATGAAAAATATTTAAAAACTCGTCATTTTCCCGTAAACCTGGTGTTACAAATCGGAAAACATTTTTCTTAGTAACGGGCAAATAAATTATTGGCAAAACACTTACTCGGAATGAGCGCCCTGTAGAACTGCTTGTACATGGCGGTGGTGCTGATTCCGCAGAGGCCTAAGACCAAAGAGAGACAGAGGATGATGATACCGTGGTGGTCTCAGCGTTCAGGACATTTCAGGATCTTCTTCCGAACACGAGAAAAACCCCTTCCCGAAAAATGGAGGAACAACTCTCTCGACTAATTTGCGCGCACGAACACGGATGCGAACCCGAATCGGTTGGATGTCTCACTGATGACACCGGTCACCCGGCCCGCGTATTTAAGGCGCCCGGAGGTGCGACCGAGTGGGGATGCCAGGTACATTTCCTTCCGAACCCATGGAAAACAGAGGGACAATCCCCATCGGAATTGGCCGCCTCGCTACGACCCCTACCCCTAGGGGGTCCTCGCAGGGTGCACCCGAAAAACTTCCAGGAACGCCCCCGACCCCCAAGGACGGTCGCGCTTCCGGTCAAGCTTCGCCGGGAGTTTCGTACAAAACACCTTTCTCTCTTTCGTTTGCTTCGCCTTGCAAACCGTTTCTCGATTTCGAAGTCGACAACGCCGAAATGTAAACACAGAGAGAAAAAAACTCTATTTTCCAAGGCAGTTCGTTGGACAAACTGGAATCACTGAATAAAAACAACAAGAGCGTGCTACCCACATTTTTAGCAATATTTTAAAAAACATATACACCCGAAGAAATAAATTTGAATCCTTCTATTATCCTTAGAATC